>QNTS01003687.1:142183-156294 GCA_003317085.1 Hucho hucho | reverse complement strand
AGGCTAGATGTGGGGACCAGGCTAGATGTGGGGACCAGGCTAACTGTGGGGACCAGGCTAGATGTGGGGACCAGGTTAGATGTTGGGACCAGGCTAGATGTGAGGACCAGGCTAGATGTGAGGACCAGGCTAGATGTGGGGACCAGGGTAGATGTGGGGACCAGGCTAGATGTGGGGACCAGGGTAGATGTGGGGACCATTCTGCATGATCTTTGTGGGTGCATTATTGCGTGCTATCTCTCACTTAACCTGTCCCAAAGCATGCTCTCAAGGTTCAAGAGGAAACCAATACTCCAAAGGCCTGTTTCAGAGATGAGCTTATCTGGTTTACTCAGAAATCGTTCATTGATGTCAGTGGTTGACCATGACCCTGAGCGCGTCATTGTAGCTGTGGATCAGTCATATATTCTAGTTATTGTAATGGGATCAATTGACTGTTTGCAAATTGCAGATCTGCTACACTGCTGTTGTACCTTTAAGCTATGATCACCATAGCGGTCACCATAGCAACACCCACTGTGAGCACGCGCTCCAGCAGGTATATTTCACTGGTCACCCCCAAAGCCAATTCCTCCTTTGGCCGCCTTTCCTTCCAGTTCTCTGCTGCCAATGATTGGAACGAACTGCAAAAATCACTGAAGCTGGAGACTCATATCTCCCTCACCAGCTTTAAGCACCAGCTGTCAGAGCAGCTCACAGATCACTGCACCTGTACACAGCCCATCTGTAAATAGCCCATCCAACTACCTCATCCCCATACTGTTATTTATTTTATTTATTTTGCTCCATTGCACCCCAGCACCTCTACTCGCACACTCATCTTCTGCATATCTATCACTCCAGTATTTAATTGCTATATTGTAATTATTCCGCCTCCATGGCCTATTCATTGCCTTACCTCCCTAATCTTACCTTATTGGCACACACTGTATATAGACATTTTCTATTGTATTATTGACAGTATGTTTGTTTATTCCATGTGTAACTCTGTGTTGTTGTTTGTGTCGCACTGCTTTGCTTTATCTTGGCCAGGTCGCAGTTGTAAATGAGAACTTGTTCTCAACTAGCCTACCTGGTTAAATAAAGTGGCCCTCTACTACCCTGCCCTCTACTACCCTGCTTCTCTAATAGTGTATAACCCTACCCTCTACTACCCTGCCTATCTAATAGTGTATAACCCTACCCTCTACTACCCTGCCTATCTAATAGTGTATAACCCTACCCTCTACTACCCTGCCTATCTAATAGTGTATAATCCTACCCTGTACTACCCTGCCTATCTAATAGTGTATAATCCTACACTCTACTACCCTGCCTATCTAATAGTGTATAATCCTACCCTCTACTACCCTGCCTATCTCATGCCAATCCAACATGGATGCCAGCCATTCCAGTGTGTGATATTCTGAAGTTGCTCCTTTCTCCGCGAACGGCAGTGATGTGTCCACCAGGTGTTTGGTGCTGCCTGGCAGAAGTGACAACCATGGTTGGCACAGCTGGGAGGAGCAGGTGCCGCGGCCCGTGTGTGTCAGTCCTGATAGGGGCTGTGTTGTGGCAGGATAAAGCGGTGATTAGCAGTGCCAATGCCCCCTGGTAACTCTATGTACCTCCCTGTCTCCTGGTTGCAGGATCTGCCGGTTACCACCGTTCTGTCATGTTTTGGCACAGAGCTTTCCTCGTGCTAAAGAGAGTGAGGGGCAGGAGGACACACTTCACACACTGTGAAGACAAAAGAACAGTGTGTGTAGAGTGCCATGGGTGACTCACTACTGTATTGGCTCTGGATAAGAGTGTGTGCTAAAGGACTCACTACTGTAGTGGCTCTGGACAAGAGTGTCTACTTACAGTAGGGAGTCATTTAGCAGACACTAATCCAGAGCCACTACAGTAGGGAGTCATTTAGCAGACGCTCTAATCCAGAGCCACTACAGTAGTGAGTCACTTAGCAGACACTCTTATCCAGAGCCACTACAGTAGTGAGTCATTTAGTAGACTCTCTTATCCAGAGCCACTACAGTAGGGAGTCATTTAGCAGACTCTCTTATCCAGAGCCACTACAGTAGGGAGTCATTTAGCAGACTCTCTTATCCAGAGCCACTACAGTAGTGAGTCATTTAGCAGACTCTCTTATCCAGAGCCACTACAGTAGGGAGTGCATACATTTTTATACTAGTCCCCCATGGGAATCTAACTACATGGGCGTGAAGCAACAGTTTGGTGTCCAATTAACTGACTGGGGTTCAAATCATTTTGCTTCGTTTTCAAAAGCCGTGATTGATTAAAGCTTGTCTTTTGCATTGGAAACAATGTACTAGTCCCCAAAGTGCAAACCCCACCCATGGCACTCTACACAGGTTTAATGAAACACTCAAAATATTGCGTAAGTCATTCATGTATGTTATTGGGAGACTTTGACTTGCCACCACATGAGCGCAGTATAGTAAGGGCAGTGCGATAGAGCATAGGCCATGAACATGGACACACATGATCAGTCTTAGCAAGGTGTGAGGGTGTGTGTGTGAAAGATAACCTCTCCTCTCCACATAATGTGGTGCTCAACAAGGTTACACTTCTGGAACCTTAATTTATATCATACCCTGGCCTTCGAAGTCCACACATACAGATAGGAATTCCCAATGTCAGCTGACAAGCTTAACCTGGGAAACCTGGGAGCCACAGTGTTTCAAGGAAGGCAGCTTGAGAGGATCAACGGAAGCAGAGCTGAAAGAAACAGGATTTTCCTGGAATGAATTGGAGGAAACATCACCCAACATGGATTGCTCTGGAGGACGTTTGACCTATGCTCCCCACATGGCAAGAAGATTTAAGTCAAGCCTCAGAGTCAACATCCAACGATGACCTTTGACCCCACTTCTGCCCTGAGAGGTCATACAGTATCCCAAGAGGGACACACATGATTTTGAGATGGGGCTAACAGCTTTATCATACAGTATGTTTGTCTGCCTCCCAAGTGGGCACAATTTGGTTTCAAACAGACCATGGATACCTGCTGTGATGCCAATGGCCTTTCATTTGCTCATAAAAACACAGAAACCATTTAGGAACATGTCCCGCAACTTACCCCCACGACGAAGGCACATGATAGATCTAACACACAGCGCCCAGAAATTGAATGTGTGTGTGTGTGTGCATGCATGCATGAGTGTGTATGTGGAAGCATATGTGTGTATGTGCGTATGTGTGTGTGTGTGTGTGTGTTGACTAGTTAACAAAACAAGGACAGTGCAGTGTTCCCATGGGCTATGCGAGGGGAGTAATTGCAGATTGACACCAGAGTAATTGCGTGGCGATGGGAGCACTTTAGCGGTGGCTAATGGGCAGTTAAAAGGCCTGTTAATCAGAAACAAAGCACACCAAGCGCTTATTTGTTCCAATTGACCTCCTCTGGCTCTCCAGCTGCTTTTTAGAACCCAGACAAGACCCTCCACAGCTGGCTAAAAGGCATCACTTCATCAAATGTGACTACCTATAAAGCCACACACACACACAAAAGGCATTGCTACCACACATACAGTATACACAGCATTCAACAACATAACATGTACACCACTGACATAATTTGTAGCCTAATGTCATTTTGTGTGTTTATGTCCAATAATCCGATCTGGTCAGCACATTACCGAACGGACGTCAATGGTGTAAAAGTCACTACAGTATGTCCGTTACAGGTCTTTATATACAAAATAATGAGTAGCACACACAATATGATTTTAATGAAACTGCAAAATGCCATTCCAAATGACTCCCATGTAGCAAAGTCAGATTCCTTCCTTGTTTCATGAGCTCATGAACCTCAATTAAAGTCTTCACCAGCTCCAAAATATCTTCATTATATTATTCCTCTCTTTCTTGACTGCTATATACTGTGTGTGTTACTAACAATGAATATAAACTCAGCAAAAACAGAAGCATCCTCTCACTGTCAACTGCGTTTATTTTCAGCAAAGTTAACATGTGTAAATATTTGTATGAACATAACAAGATTCAACAACTGAGACATAAACTGAACAAGTTCCACAGACATTTGACTAACAGAAATTGAAAAATGTGTCCCTGAACAAAGCGGGGGTCAAAATCAAAAGTAACAGTCAGTATCTGTTGTGGCCACCAGCTGCATTAAGTTCTGCAGTGCATCTCCTCCTCATGGACTGCACCAGATTTGCCAGTTCTTGCTGTGAGATGTTACCCCACTCTTCCACGCCCTCACCCTCCGATCCAACTGGTCCCAGACGTGCTCAATGGGATTGAGATCCGGGCTCTTCGTTTGGCCATGGCAGAACACTGACATTCCTGTCTTGCAGGAAATCATGCACAGAACGAGCAGTATGGCTGGTGGCATTGTCATGCTGGAGGGTCATGTCAGGACGAGCCTGCAGGAAGGGTACCACATGAGGGAGGAGGATGTCTTCCCTGTAACGCACAGCGTTGAAATTGCCTGCAATGACAACAAGCTCAGTACGATGATGCTGTGACATACTGCCCCAGACCATGACGGACCCTCTACCTCCAAATCGATCCTGCTCCAGAGTACAGGCCTCGGTGTAACGCTCATTCCTTCGACGATAAATGTGAATCCGACCACCACCCCTGGTGAGACAAAACCTCAACTCGTCAGAGAAGAGCACCTTTTGCCAGTCCTGTCTGGTCCAGCGACAGTGGGTTTGTGCCCATAGGCGACAGGCCTACAAGGACTCAGTCCAGCCTCTCTCAGCCTATTGCGGACAGTCTGAGAACTGATGGAGGGATTGTGCATTCCTGGTGTAACTCGGGCAGTTGTTGTTGCCATCCTGTACCTGTCCCGCAGGTGTGATGTTCGGATGTACCGATCCAGTGCAGGTGTTGTTTTTCTTTATTTGTACTATTTTCTACATTGTAGAATAACAGTGAAAACATCAACTAATTGGCTCAAACGCATTAAGAAGGAAAAATTCCACAAATTAACTTTTAACAAGGCACACCTGTTAATTGAAATACAAAGTTCTTCAAATTTTCCGCATTGACTGACCTTCATGTCTTAAAGTAATGATGGACTGTCATTTATCTTTGTTTATTTTAGCTGTTGTTGGCATAATATGGACTTGGTCTTTTACCAAATAGTGCTATCTTCTGTATACCACCCCTAGCTCATTGCTCAAACACATTAAGAAGGAAAGAAATTCCACAAATTAACAAGGCACACCTGTTAATTGAAATGCATTCCAGGTGACTACCTCATGAAGCTGGTTGAGAGAACGCCAAGAGTGTTTAAAGCTGTCATCAAGGCAAAGGGTGGCTACTTTGAAGAATCTCAAATATAAAATATATTTTGATTTGTTTAACACTTATTTGGTTACTACATGATTCCATATGTGTTATTACATAGTTTTGATGTTTTCACTACATCTACAATGTAGTAAATAGGTAAAATAAAGAAAAACACTGAAATTAGTAGGTGTGTGTTCAAACTTTTGACTGGTACTATATATATATATATATATATATATATTCATAATGGTCAGTTAGCTCAACAGCGCTAATAGAAAACCAAGGGAGTGTCATGTAAGGATTTATGTGTATTCACAAATTAATCCAGGGTGATTCCGTGGGAAAGTCAATCTGAGCATGCGCAAACAGTAAGTCATTTCCAAGTGAATCTACGTTCAAAATGATCGTCAAGGTCGATATGTTAAAGTGCAGGCTTTATTTGACCAGTTTACGTAGGAAATCTCATGAATTTCCACCATTACAGAGTAGGATGGCAAGTCTCAAAAAAGGCTTTTCAGTCAATCACATTTCATGGCTTTTTAGAAAGGCCTCACAAATCTTGTTTTTCACAGCTGTTAGTTATGAAGTTAAGATGTTCATGAAATGGCTTGTGTTTAGTCTGTGTTTTTTACAGCCTTCTAAAGATAACGAGACGCAATGAAACATCCCGTAATGGTTTTTAGGTCAGGTTTTTGTAAAACATGATCAACTTTCACTGTAAAGTTCACTTTTATCAAGATTTTAAATGGTCTATAATTGGTTTCTCTCTTTTCATTCTCAGCTTTATGACATCCATTACGGTTGTGGATGTGATGGATTTTGATGCATCATATATTAGCTTCAGAAGCTTGTGCATTCCATCACATCTCGTGTGCTTCTGAGATGTAATTCTTCAGACATTTACTGGAGCTTGATTCTCAAAGGACATTTATAGAACTCACCTTTATACATTGTGTACAAAACATTAGGAACACAAGGTGAAAGCTATCATCCTTTATAGATGTCACTTGTTAAATCCACTTCAATCAGTCAACAGTAGATGAAGGGGAGGAGACAGGTAAAATAAGGATGTATAAGCCTTCAGACAACTGAGACATGGATTGTGTATGGGCAAGACAAAATATGTAAGTGCCGTTGAACTAGGTATGGTAGTAGGTGAGTGTGTCAAGAACTGCAATGCTGCTGGGTATTTCATGCTCAACAGTTTCCTGTGTCTATCAAGAATGGTCCACCATCCAAAGAACATCCAGACAACTTTGTATTTGTATTTATTATGGATCCCCATTAGTTCCTGACAAGGCAGCAGCTACTCTTCCTGGGGTCCAGCAAAATTAAGGCAGACAATTTTAAAAACATTAGAATACATTCACTACAGACCTCACAACACACTGTGTGCCCTCAGGCCCCTACTCCAGTACCACATATCTACAATACAAAATCCATGTGTACGTGTGTATAGTGCGTATTTTATCATGTGTGTGTATGCATGTGTCTGTATCTATGTTTGTGTTGCTTCACAGTCCCCACTGTACCATAAGGTGTATTTTTAACTGTTTTTTAAATCTGATTCTACTGTTTGCATCAGTTACCTGATGTGGAATAGAGTTCCATGTAGTCATGGCTCTACGTAGTACTGTGCACCTCCCTTAGTCTGTTCTGGACTTGGGGACTGTGAAGAGACCTCTGGTGGCATGTCTTGTGGGGTATGCATGGGTGTCTTAGCTGTGTGCTAGTTGTTTAAACAGACAGCTCTGTGCTTTCAACACATCTATACCTCTTATAAATACAAGTAGGGATGAAGTCTTTGAGCCAGGAGAGATTGACATGCATAATATTAATGTTGACTCTCTGTGTACATCCAAGGGCCAGCCGTGCTGCCTCATTCTGAGCCAATTGCAAGTCCATCTTTGTGACACCTGACCGCACGACTGAACAGAAAGTCCAGGTGCAACAAACTAGGGCCTGTAGGACCTGCCTTGTTGATAGTGTTGTTAAGAAGGTAGAGCAGTGCTTTATTATGGACAGACTTCTCCCCATCTTAGCTACTACTGCATCAATATGTTTTGACCATGACAGTTTACAATCCAGGGTTACTCCAAGCAGTTTAGTCACCTCAACTTGCTCAATTTCCACATTATTTCTTACAAGATTTAGTAGAGGTTTAGGGTTGAGTGAATGACTTGTCCCAAATACAATGCTTTTAGTTTTTTAAATATTTAGGCCTAACTTATTCCTTGCCACCCATTCTGAAACTTACTACAGCTCTTTGTTAAGTGTTGCAGTCATTTCAGTCGCTGTAGTAGCTGACGTGTATAGTGTTGAGTCATCCACATACATAGACACTCTGGCCTTACTCAAAGCCAGTGGCATGTCGTTAGTAAAGATTGCAAAAAGTAAGGGACCTAGACAGGAATTCCTCGATTATGTTGGAGGGGCTTCCATTAAAGAACACCCTCTGTGTTCTGTTAGAGAGGTAACTCTTTATTCACAAAATATCAGGGGATCATCAGTTTCTCTCAGAAAATCATCGTTGTAAGTGCTGTGCTTGTTTAATGTCCTTCCCTATAAGCGTGCTGAAAGTCTATTGTCAATTTGTTTGCTGTAAAATTGCATTGTATCTGTTCAAAGACAATTCTTTTCCAAAACTTACTAAGAGTTGGTAACAGGCTGATTGGTTGGCTATTTAAACCAGTAAAGATGGTTTTACTTTTCTTAGGTAGCGGAATGAGTCTTGCTTCCCTCGAAGCCTGAGGGCACACACTTCCTAGTAGGCTTAAATTGAAGATACGGCCTAATAGGAGCGGCAATATTGTCTACTATTATCCTCAGTCCTTTTCTATCCAAGTTTTCAGACCCTGGTGGTTTGTTATTGTGGATGGACAACAATATATTTTTTTGACACAACTGTGGGAAGCATTGGAGACAACATGGGCCAGCATCCCTCTAGAATGCTTCGACACCTTGTAGAGTCAATGCCCCGACGAATTGAGGCTGTTCTGATGGCAAAAGGGGGTACATTCATTACATTGGCCTGATTGCTTTAGGTTACTTTTCCAAATATGTTTTTAGGGGTTTATGTTGCGATGCTGCGAGAAATCCTATTGTATTTATTGGAATTAATTCTTATTATAATTATTATTTTTATCATTATTATTGTTATTATTATTATTATGATTAGTGTTATTATTATTGTTATTATTGTTGTTGTTATTATTATTACTATTACTATTATTATTATTATTGTTTCTATTACTCTGTAAGGCCAAATTGGAATGTAAATTCCTGTGAGATGATAAGGCCTAGGAGGGTACAACCTTGTATGATGGTAAAGGACCATGGGCCACACCCTCACGTGCAATGCCATGCCTAATTGGCCACATGGTGGCGCTATAACAAGCAATTGAAAAGGCACACTGGACCTTCTTGTAAACTGCTACATGCCTAGATGAAATAATTTAATGTATATAACTGTTGGCAATAGGATGACACCACACAACTAATTCACATGTTCACAAAGCATTTACATTGAACACTGCTTAACTTCAACTTTTTGTTCTTGTCTACATCAACCGATGGCATCCCCTCCTAAAAAGACCCTGCTAGAGGTTACAGGATACCTCCACCATGTGTCCCCAGTAAGGACCAGGGCAGGACAATAAGCCCTACTTCACAGCCACTTTGCAAGAGGATCAGCACTACTGACATGTTGTTTTGTTCAACTGTATTTCATCACTGTTACAAAAGACAAGTAAGCAACCGTTTCAAACTGACTGTACGGGGCAAACCTTTTGAAAACATGCCCTAAAAGTAATCTATCATTACTTACCTAAATGTGCCAATAATGTATGCCTCTGTTCCAAACACTTGCAATCACATACTACATGTATTCAAGGGTCAAAGTTCTCCGTCACTGCGAGGGATTTCCATCATATGGATTCTGGAAAGGTTGTTTTTGAGATCAGTGTAGATCCTAATACAGACTGAAGCATGTCTGTTCAACGACTCCATAGTAGAATAGTTGATCTATTTACCTAGTCATGTAATGGTTATTAAACTAAACCAGACAACCCCTTTAGTGAATAGTTTATCTGTTTACATAGTTGGATGGAAAAGTGTATTCTGACAAGCAGTCAATGCACAACAATACTAAATGCAATCACAGGAAAACACTTTTGAAAGTAGTTTTGGCCTTTGTTAAAAAAAGGGGGATCTCAGTTTTCCATTGCTACCACGTGTATTTATCTCCTCCTTCAATTGTGCAGGTGGCATAATGTTACAAATGACATTTTACAACCTGAGATTCAAGCATGGTTTAGGTGCAGCTGTGGAACAGAGCTCTTAAAGGGGCAAGGTCGTCTTAAAAGGGCAATGACATACTTTGTAATAGATAACAATAACAATTCATTATTTATACATTCATATTTATAAAATAATAATTAATAATAATAAGTATCAGAATGTGGTGTCCAATAAGGTAAATACAGATGGACAAGCCCTGTGTTTGTGCATTTTTTAGAAAATAACCCATTGGTAAAACTTTACATGACACCCAACATCAAAACATGTTATGATATGGTTATAACCATGTCATAAGATGTCATAACAGCTGACGTAACACTTTCATGACACATAGATTTAGACCTCTTGTGACATATATTACGTTATTTTACGCTCCTGCTCCTCATCAGGCTTGATCCCCCACAGCTCCTGCTCCTCATCAGGCTTGATCCCCCACAGCTCCTGCTCCTCATCGGGCTTGATCCCCCACAGCTCCTGCTCCTCATCAGGCTTGATCCCCCACAGCTCCTGCTCCTCATCAGGCTTGATCCCCCACAGCTCCTGCTTCTCATCAGGCTTGATCCCCCACAGCTCTTGCTCCTCATCAAGCATGTTCCCCATCGCTCCTGCAAGCAGCAGGAGATAGAATCGATGACTCAGGGAGTCGTGATGTGTTGCTGTTTAAAAGACAAAGTGGATCTTGGTTTTAAGAAATGCACCCAGGGCGCCTGTTCCAGAGGCAATCCTTTATACTGTGATTGAATCAATAGACGTCTGTGAATCCGAGCGCCGCCCGCTACTGACTACCGTCATGTACTCCCCCAGGCTTCGCCCTAATGGAGTCACACTGATGTCAAATGGAAAGGATATGGTAACGGCCACCTAGATAAACTGAGTTATTCATGCAGAAAGATGAACATGCTACACACACTAACCAGACTTTGATTTCTATTTTGTCGGTGATATTGTTAGACGTGTGGCGAAGACGCAGGAATCCTTAGGTGAGAGCTGAAATAAAGAAGTTGTTAGAGGATTTAATCAGATTTGTAGAATTTGAGATTGTAGTGAGGTTTCCTGTGTGAAGGCATTTAGAGTTTTGAATCAAGTCTTAAGGATAATTGAGGAACGGGTTGAGATTTGATAATGTACAGGATTATCTCAGAGTTACCAAGTCCTTAAGACTGGGATTGTCCTAATACAGACACCGTACATGTGGATGGTTGGAGTCATGTGCCACACCATTAGAGAATAGGACTTCCGTGAGGTCAGAGAGTATGGACTTTTCACCTTGAGTGTTTAGGATAGTGGCCATGTCCGAGAACCCATACTAGCATGCTACATACTTAAACTGCATACTATGTACTCATTGTCACATAATATTTAGCACGTACCGTTTAATAAAAATTATCCTGGATCCCACGGCCGCAACACAATAGTGGCTCCTGACTGTCTGAGTAGCTGGGACAGGGGTCGAGTACAGGGTGGATTTTTCCAAATTTAACAGACATGCATCGCATTAACGAGCCTGATAAAAGCTAATTTTCAGTTCGCTTAATTTTTCCAAACTGTCACACGAGCCTATATAATCCATCTATCCTATTTAAAAAGGAATGAAGACAGAAACAGATCATTTGGTTGCATTTCAAAATAGTTATCAGTGAAACCAAAGTACTGTAACATATATAAATTCAATCAAACAACCTAGTAAACACAACAAAACGTACAAATAATGTTCAAATCAAAAGGCACAGAAAATAAACGTGGACAGTCGGGTTTATCGAAAATTCAGAACTGCTGGAACATAATAAACTAAAACACTGATCATCGGGAACAAGATCAGAATGACTGCTAAGGCCTGATTCTAGAGTAGGTAGACTACTCTACAAAACTAAAACAATCCATATGTTCAAATCAAAAGGCGGGATTAACATGACATCAATAACGCAGCCACACCCCTGAATCCCCAAGGCCGACTGAAAAATCTAAAGATGGTTCAGTATTTAGTTTAAAGGCTCTGACAAAGGCCAACAGAATAAGGAACAATTTTTAATCAGAAAACAGAAATCCACTTTGGGTAAATTTTTAAAAAAAAAATCGGTTTTCAAAGATGTAGCCAACGATGCAATACTTGTGATCATTTTAAGGAGAACAAAAACGAGATTACATTTGAACGGCAGAAGTTTCTCTCTTCGGCATCTTTCCTAATGTTTGTGTTTTGGCACCTTGAAGATGGCCTTTCACTCACAGTTGTGGAAAAGTGTGCATCAAATTCTACTAGATGAAGAGCCGAAATGAGTACAACATCCTGGCATTTAAACCATACTTGATTTTTCAAAGATTCAGATACTATAAAAATGCTCTATTTTCAGATACTATAAAAACATTATAGAATGCGCAATTGTGTGGTTTCACATAATTGTTTTATTTCAGTAGCACACCGCCATACCTGATGATCAACTGTTGTCAAAGCCAAAATGAGTATGACATCCGGGAATTTAAAGTTTTCTTGATTTTCAAAATGTCACATACTATAAAACTAGATTTTTGTCACTATCAAACGGCCTCCTGTATAGGACACAAGTATGGTCATTGGGACAACCAGTGTATAAATAAGAAATAAGGCCAAGGAGGTGTGGTATATGGCCAATATACCACGACTAAGGGAAGTTCTTATGCACAACACAAGGCGGAGTGCCTGGATACAGCCCTTAGCCGTGGTATATTGGCCATGTATCACAAACCCCAGAGGAACCTTATTGCGATTATAAACTGGTTACCAACGTAATTAGAGCAGTGAAACTGAACGTTTTGTCATACCCATGGTATACGGTCTGATATACCATCAGCAGTTAGGGTTTAATCCACCCAGTTTATAATCAGTATTTGAGTATCTGTTAAATCCACTCTGACATGTGTGGAGAAATGCACTAGATAATCAGGCTTAATTCCAACTCTAATACAATCCAGGACTGGGGGTCAATTCCATTTAGAGTCCAGACCATTCAGGAATTCTGTAAATGGGCCATTTTCATTTTGTAATTCCACATACAATCCAATTGCTGGACTGAACTGAAGAGGAATTGACCACCACTCCTGGCATCAAGTGGAAAATTATTGTTTAAAAGCTCATACCTCAAAATGCCACCCAAGACATGCCCTTGGGTTCAAGGAGAGAGCCAATTGCTGTGTCATTGCCTCTGATAGGTCAACCAACCATGACTCACTCAGTATTAAGACATCTGATTGGTCATTGCAAGCCAAAAGCAGAGAACCTTCATTGGCATGACGAGTTGGGAATAGGTTGTTTTATAGTCCGTGGTAAGGGGGTGACATTGGCTTGCTTTACAGCAGTCCTAAAAGGTGAGTTTGAGCGGTAGTATAAAAGGACCGTAAATGGATCGTAAACGCTGATGACCAAGTGTTTACCGTCAACAGCATGACATCATAGCGCTCTTGAAGTCGGTCGAAGGACGTAAAAGTAGGGCTAAAAAGTTCACGGGCTCTAGACTGACTATCAAAAAAGCAAAAGGTTTAATTATAGGCAATGCGATACCCCTGAGAATGAGAAACGGTTGTCTCGGGGAGTAGAGTTTAGGATTGACAATGACTATGCTATTGTGTTCAGTGCACAGCTCATTCAGTCTAAGACATGGTAATTAGCAACAATAGCTGTCAAAACATGAGAAATAAAGCCAGAGAGAGAGAGAGAGAGACGTAGAAGGTGTAGGAATAGGAAGCACTACAAGCGTTACTTTTCATAGCTCAGCTTCTAAGGTAATGTAATTACCAACAGTAGTGAAAATGTGAGAACAACCAGAGAGAGAGAGGGAGAAATCCCTAGACTACAGAGAGAAGCGTTGAACTTGTCTTGCTTTACATTGTGGCTGCTTGCTCTGACATTGACAGTGATGTGCACATCACATCAGGACATAAACACTGGTCTGGGCTGGAGATTTACTTACATCCCAACTCCAGGTAAAGCCTTGTCATCTGACTGCAGCACTCGACATGAATCAGTGGCTCAAACATTGAGATATATTCACCGCTTTATTAAAAGATCATCTGGGCCCAGAAATGAATTTGCTGATGCAGGAAAGGAGAAAGGACAGCACAGCAACGCTGTGGCGCAGCGGTCTAAGGCACTGCATCTCAGTGCAAGAGGCGTCACTACAGTCCCTGGTTGGAATCACATCCAGCTGTGATTGGGAGTACCAAAGGGCGGGCACACTATTGGCCCAGCGTTGGCCGGGGTAGGCCGTCATTTGCAAATGAGAATTTGTTCTTTATTTACAATGTAGTCACCGTGACATTTTTTTATGTCATGACTTGACAACAGTAATTAGTATTACAACTACATATCCACATTTCTGGTTTGTTTAGTTGACTGGAGAATCAAGCATTGCATTCACGTACGTAGTCGTAAACGAGTGTCAACCATCAGGCCACTAAAGTCGAAGCTTGATAATCTGTAACAAATGCCAGGGCTATGGGGCTCAGCCTTCAAGACTCCTTAGCTCGTGTTTTCTCCTGAGACAGGGAGAGGGTATTATAGCGAGGGAGAAAGGGGG
>QNTS01003687.1:123695-135795 GCA_003317085.1 Hucho hucho | reverse complement strand
GTGCTTGGACCTAGGTGATGGGCTGGGATGTGCTTGGACCTGGGTGATGGGCTGGGATGTGCTTGGACCTGAGTAGAACAGAGCCGAAACATAAGGACGTGGGTGGAGAAATTAACCGCTGCTCAGAATTTCAGTTACTGAGAACCACAGCTACCTTTATTAATGGTTTTGTCAACAGTTTTGCAAATTCATAGCCTTGATCAAGCTGTTACTTTTAATTGATAATTTCATTATTTACAACATTGTCTTTATATGCAATGGGGAAACGAGGGGTGGGGAAATTGACAAGAAGAAAGTTAGCTAACATTAGGTAAACAGACACTGCATGCATGTATTACCTGATCTAGTGGAAGCCATAGGAATTTCAATCTGGGAGCCGGAATTACATAGGATCCATAGCTTTCCATGATAAGAGCCTGGGACCAAGAATAATATATATATTCCGGTTTTTTTCTTCTTCTGATTTTCGCCCGCCATATCAATTCTGTTATAGACTCAGACATTATTTTAACATTTCTATGAACTGTGTTTTCTATCCAATGGTACCAATTATATGCATATCCTGGCTTATGGGCCTGAGTAACAGGCAGTTTTACTTTGTACACGTCAGTCTGTCTGAAATTCCGAAAAAAGGACCATAGCCCTAACAAGTTTAAAAAAAATTTTTGTCATTAGCTGGCTAGCAAGTTCATCAATTCAGGATGTAAAAACTGACAGAGTCTTTACAATTGACACTGATTATTTTACGATTAGTTCGCTTAGTTGTTTATCCCTAAACAACTTATAACCAGGACGAGATCAAGCTAACTTCACTTGGCTAGTAGGCTGATTGTAACGCGTGCGCTGAGAGTCGGGAAGCAAGTTCAGGGAGTGAGTGTTTTAATAAATTAACAGAACTAAATACAAAACAAGAAACACAACTAAATTTCAAAACAAGAAACACAAACAATGCACAGACATGACACTGGAACAGAAACAATAACACCTGGGAAAGGAACCTAAGGGAGTGACATATATAGGGAAGGTAATCAGGTAAATGATGGAGTCCAGGTGAGTCTGATGACGTGCAGGTGCGCGTTATGATGGTGACAGGTGTGCGCCATAACGAGCAGCCTGGTGACCTAGAGGCCCGGAGAGTATATGAAAGTCATTTGTTTAACATTTTAACATAGTTTGTTTGAATAAATAAACCTAATACTTACATTTTACAGAAATTTAGTGTGCAGGCTAACGAAATGTTGGCTAGTAAGCTTACTTTACATACATGAATTAAATATCACCAGATTGCTAACTTCATATTAGCTAGTAAGCTATCGTGATGTATTTATCATTGTAACTCTAACTGCATTTGTAGCTAGGTAGCTAGCTAACAGCCATGGAAGAGGGTGAAAGGATTAGCTAGCAGTTCCAGCTGTCAGAGAAGGGAGAGTAGGCTACTCTGGAGAGGGCAGGTACCTTTCTGGGAGGACATTATGAAAATATTCTCCAGTTCCAGTCAAAATCTTTGAGGACAGAGAGATATAGCAACACAATATTCAGAGATGTCTAATTTGAGTATAATAAAGGCAGTTTTCTGTTCTCAGGTGCAGAGAACTGTGAAACCCAGTCCTCAGATGAAGAGTTCCCAATGAATATCCCAAGAGAATAAGAGCATATCCTTGTATACAGTTTATACAGTATGTGTAGCTATGTTAGCACATTTTGTGAACTAAAATACAGTTAAAAAAGTCACACACAATGTCTTAACCTATTACATCTGGAGCAGGCCAACCTTGCTGTGTGTGCAGGCTTCTGTTCCAGCCCAGCGCTAAGACACCTGATTCAATGTATCAAACCTAATTAGTTGATAATCAAGTGTGCTATTGCTGGACTGGAACAGAAGTCTGCTCCCCCAGTAGATCAGGGATCAGTGGTTTTTGTTCACCTGAAATTATGTTTTATTAGTAATAGCCTACTTGTTACTAAGACATCAAATCAAATTACATTTTATTGGTCACATACACATGGTTAGCAGATGTTAATGCGAGTGTAGCGAAATGCTTGTGCTTCTAGTTCCGACCGTGCAGTAATATCTAACAAATAATGTCTAAACGTTTTATATATGAGTTCACTTACTTGTGCACTTGAAAATGATATGAAATAGTGTTTGATTATTTGAAGTTAAGTGTTTAAACTTTGAACTGAACTATTATTCAAGATTAACTAGTGTCGATGTTGATAAATCACAGATCACAATCTTGCAATAAAGAGGGGAAGGGAATCTGTTTCTGTGTTGTATTCTCAATTGAACATGACCTTGTTGTTCAGTCGTAAGCTCTCCAATTAGTTTTATTTGATTGTCAAATTTTTTTCAGGATATCAGCCATGTGAACCCATTTTGCAGCTGATAATGGCATGCAACGCCAATGCAGACAAAGGCCTACAGCAGTGGATCACAACTCCAGTCCTTGAGTATCCCCAACGGTACACATTTTTGTTGAATCAGGTGTGTTTGTCCGGGGCTACACTAAAGCTGTACTGTTGGGGGTACTCCAGGACCTGAGATAGGAACCACTGTCCTTCAGTATGATGGCATTAGCCTTATGGACATTTGCAATGCACCCCTTGACATTGTGCATCTGAAGCAGACAATAGCTTAACTCACACGTTGTTTACATATTGTTCAGCTATATGTTCTCAATTTAAAAACCATACCAATAGACAACGTATATGAGGCTAATCATTATACTAGATGTTGTACATGCCTTGTGCTGACATTAAATTGTTCAGTGCACATTCAACCTTTGTAATCTATGTGTTGAAATGTCTGGAAGCAGGATATGATGGGATCCTTAGCTTAAAACATGCAAATACTACTACTACTACAAAGTTCAATGCAAGATACTTTTCTCCCAGAAGGTCTGAGAGGGACATGGAGGTGCCGCTGTCATAAAGATTGTTTGCTTAAGACTACCACAACAATTACATTGTCTGCTAAATGTGTTTAAATCATAAATAAATAAAATAGTTGGGCTATAAGAAAAACTTTTATTCAATGGTGCTAGGCAAAGCAGAGATGACAAAATAGTTTTTATTTCACCCATACAACAATATAGACATAAACTCAGCAAAAAAAGAAACCTCCTCTCACTGTCAACTGCGTTTATTTTCAGCAAACTTAACATGTGTAAATATTTGTATGAACATAACAAGATTCAACAACTGAGACAAACTGAACAACTTCCACAGACATGTGACTAACAGAAATGAAATAATGTGTCCCTGAACAAAGGCGGGGGGGGGTCAAAAGTAACAGTCAGTATCTGGTGTGGCCACCAGCTGCATTAAGTACTGCAGTGCATCTCCTCCTCATGGACTGCACCAGATTTGCCATCTGTGAGATGTTACCCCACTCTTCCACCAAGGCACCTGCAAGTTCCCGGACATCTCTGGGGGGAATGGCCCTAGCCCTCACCCTCCGAACCAACAGGTCCCGACGTGCTCAATGGGATTGAGATCCGGGCTCTTCGCTGGCCATGGCAGAACACTGACATTCCTGTCTTGCAGCTTCTTGATGGATTATGGGTGGATGGATTATCTAAATCTAAAAGGGATATAAACACATTTCTGCACAGAATTTGAGAGAAATCACTTGAGAGAAATACGCTTTTTGTTCGTATGGAAAATTTCTGGAATCTTTTATTTCAGCCCATGAAACATGGGAACAACACTTTGCATGTTGCGTTCATGTTTATTGTCAGTGTATTTTAGTTATATTTTAGTTATATACTTTATATATTTTTTTATTAAGTAAGTAAGGAAAGAAACCTGCAGTATGTGATTGACACACATAAGACACAGCTATCCTGTCTTAACTGACACAGCCATCCTGTCTTAACTGACACAGCCATCCTGTCTTAACTGACACAGCCATCCTGTCTTAACTGACACAGCCATCCTGTCTTAACTGACACAGCCATCCTGTCTTAACTGACACAGCCATCCTGTCTTAACTGACCCAGCCATCCTGTTTTAACCATTTACTGCAGTGGGCTAAATCAGGGCCACACAGAGTGATTCTTGGTAGTCTTACTTTGAAACAAAAGTATACACCTCACACACATGGTTACAGTCTGAAAGAGTTTAAATGTATAACATTTTGAGTTTCGATCTCAATATTACCCTTTATATACATCACAGAAGACTGAAATATAACAAAACTGTTTGACAAAGAAACACCGGATTTGTATTTTATTTTAGAATCTTTAGTAATTATGAAATGATGAAAAATATTAATAACATCCCACCCATGAGACCAAAGAGGGCGATTTTGGTCACTGACTGGCAGGAAAGAGTTACCTGTGTAATCATCAGCACCGTATGGCTGCTTCCTCTCTTCCTCTCCTCAGCTTTATCTGCAACACACAACCACCCTCCCTCCTCAAGCCTTTGTCATCCTGTACTGGTTTTTTTTTGTCACACCTCCATAGCCCTACTGAGGATAGGACATTACAGATTCACCCATTCGCTCAAGATCTATACACGGACGATTCCCACTGGCGGCTATCTTAGCGTACAGGTGTTACATCGCATGGCCAAACAAGCTGTCCAATCCGATTCCAGCGGCGCCTCACCGAATCTTGTTTGTTCACTGAAGTGCAGTATAGCAAATCGCTTCTGTTATGTCTTATACTGATACCGTGGTACAGTAACTCAGCAGCGTTTATGACCGACTGGCTCGATTCAATCTTATGTAGCAAAATTTGAAATTGTGTTATTACATTGGATAAAAGTAGAGACTCAGATCTCGAAACAACTGTATATCATACACTACAGTTGAGAAACAATAGGAACGTAATTCTGCTTTGAAAGTTGATAAATGTGTAACCCCACTTTTGAGAAAATGGCCCTTGAATGTTTTGGTACCTACTGAAGTGCTCTTCTTAGTCTATACAAATTCAGCATCCTCTTAAGCCTTAGCCCCACCCGTCTCTTTAAGGATTCACATGTGAGGCCATGTGCTAAACAGAGTGAGTACTGTAGTGTACTAAACAACCAAAGATTTCAAGACTAAAGGCTGGTTTATACTACGTCTATTGACACGTCTGTAGACAGTTGTCGCAGTGACATCATGAGCATTCTATTGTCGTCCGACATCATACTTGTCATTGTCGTTATGAAAAAGTATAAACACAAAAACGACAGGCTGCGTGACATCAGCAGCCTGGTGGTCCAAATTAGCATAACTGGTGTATTTTAACACCAATAAACCCATCTGTTTAAAAATTTATTTAGTATATGTCAATCTAGCAAACCAGTTCAAATAATCAATATATCATATAAAGTACCAGGCAACAGTTTGGACACACCTACTCATTATTTTCACCAATTGGATAAAGCAGCTTGAACTTTGGGTCACTCAAAAAGTGGAAGAAATTATATATACTGTCACCATCACTTCGTAGCACAGATAGTTGGATGAAATACAAACAAACCTTGCTTGCATTTCAAAGTGAGGGCACATAGTTCAGCCTTGTAGGCCTTAGCCCCACCTACCCTTTATTTTTACCTTTTTCTGTATAATGGTGAATTTTTGAATAATGGTGAAGACATCAACACTATGAAATAACACATATGTATGGAATCATGTAGTAACCAACAAAAAAAGTGTTAAATAAATCAAAATATCTTATATTTTAGATTCTTCAAAGTAGCCACCCTTTACCGTGATGACAGTTTTGCACACTCTTGGCATTCTCTTAACCAGCTTCACCTGGAATGTTTTTCCAACAGTCTTGAAGGAGTTCAGGGATATATGCTGAGCACTTGTTGGCTGATTTTCCTTCACTCTGCGGTCCAACCAATCCCAAACCATCTCAATTGGGTTGACGTCGGGTGATTATGGAGGACAGGTCATCTGATGCAGCCCTCCATCACTCTCCTTCTTGGTCAAATATCCCTTACACAGCCTGAAGGTGTGTTGGTCATTGTTCTGTTGAAAATCAAAACAAATCATATCAAATCAAATGTTATTAGTCAGATGCGCTGAATACAACAGGTGTAGACCTTACAGGGAAATGCTTACTTATGAGCCCCTAATCAACAATGCAGTTTAAAAACAAAATACAGATACGAATAAGAGATAATAGTAACAAGTAATTAGAGAGCAGCAGTGAAATAACAATAGCGAGACTACGTACAGGGGGGTTACCGATACAGAGTCAATGTGCGGGTGCATCGGTTATTTGATGTAGTATGTACATTGTCATGACATTGCCCTGTTGTGGGAGGTTCATGGCCCCCCATAAATACCTTTTCCCCCTTTTTCTCTCCACTCAACAGACTGGACTCTTGGAAAGCCCTTTTGTTAATATAGGGAGAGTATTGTAACACCAAAAGTTTGGGGAAAATACAAATGTTTAGGTAATCCAACCAGTTGAAAATATCTGTTGGTACTTAAAGAATATGATGTCAGATCAGTTGTCGTCTGAGACATTATTACTGATGATAGGACGACATAAACTGTATCTTGGAAAGTCTACACATTCTAGTTATTAGATTCACATGGAATTGTTGTGCAATTTAAACGTTTAAATATGAAACTATTTGTGAAAAGACTAAATGTAATTTTAGCTTCTAAATGAGAGAATTGTTTTCATATGTGAACTATGCTCCCTCAGTGCACCCGCCCAAGTGAACAGGCGTTGGTTGTGAACTATGAAACACGCCCTTATCTCCCCGGCTACAAAAGCCCATTGACGAAAGTCAACCTCTTGTGTTCCCTATGATGTGAGGATTGCTGTCCACACGTTTATAATGGCTAATATCAACTACAGAACTAAGCCAACCTCAGCGTGAGCTCTGGTTGCGAATGGTTGAATGACTGCAACCTAACGAAATTAACATTGTCTTCCCGTGGACGTGAGGACTGCTGTCCATACGTTTAATGGACTAATTTCAATGTGGATGTGACGATCGACACACTGGAAGGATGAATTTTGACTATACCGGCCAGAACATAGCATGAGCTTATAGTATGGCAACTTGGTATGAACTTTGAACTCTAATTCACTAAAGAAGTGATACATCCTAGAAGTCGAGTTATCAGCAGAAGCTGTAAACGTGGGCTAGGAAAGGACGGACAATCTCTTCAGAAAGACAGGGTACTACAACATATCTGTTCTACCACAAAACGACGGTACTACAGCGTATCCGTTTTACCACAATACATATTCTTAAAAGGACAAGGGAGATCTCTGCTGGGCAACCCAGCCTTCCATCTTTTACCAATCTATCGAAGTGCAGCTCAGAGTAAATATATTTCTTGCATTTTCCTTTTCCAAATGGGCAGTTATATATAAGACTGTTCATCAGTCTTCAGGCGCTTTCATTCAAACCCAACCCCCTTTCTTTGTGTAACCAGCCGTCACATCGGTTCCGTCTGCTAGGGACGTTTTCTTGTATGAAATAATTAGTCATCAATGTATGTGTCACGTCCAGGCCTGAGTTGATAGGCTGGCGTGTTTAGTTTCGGTTTTGGTGTAGGGTTTTTTCTTTTCTAGGTTGTGTATTTCTTATTGGGGAAATGGTTTCCAATTAGAGGCAGCTGTTTGTCGTTACCTCTAATTGGGAACCATATATATGTTTGTAGTTTTCACTAGGGTTTTGTGGGTTATTGTGTTTATGCATAGCGTAAGTGTTTCGTCTATGTTATATGTTACGATCTTCGCTTTGTTCGCGTGTTTGTTATTGTCCCAGTTACGTGTGTAAAATAAAGCATGTATACTGGATACCTCGCTGCGCCTTGGTCCGTCCCTTCAGGAGATCGTGACAGTATGATGCATCCTGTGTATATGTAATTCTGTGTGATTATTTAGGTATTTAGTAAATAAATAATTAAACCAAATTTTGTATTGCTGATTCAACTTATAAGCCAGGGTTTGTGAAGATAACCAAGACTTTTACGACGTTCAGTTGAGACTGAATAAGGTGACGATTGATAATTGACTGCTATTGATATAAAAGATCACCAGGTCTTTAAGAGTTTATTCGGGAAGACAACAGCTCTATAAACATTCTTCCGTGGTGCCCCAACTTCCTAGTTAATTACATTTACGTGATTAGTTTAATCAGGTGATATTAATTGCAGGGAATTGAATTAATAAAATAGCATGTCATATCATTTAATCCATAGTAAAGACACAACAACATGTAGGTAGAGTTATTAAAGTGACTATGCATAGATGACAACAAAGAGTAGCAGTGGTGTAAAGAGGGGGTGAGAGGGGGTGAGAGGGTGGGGGGGGCACTGCAAAATGTCTGGGTAGCCATTTGACTAGATGTTCAGGAGTCGTATGGCTTGGGGGTAGAAGCTGTTTAGAAGCCTCTTGGACCTAGACTTGGCTTTCCGGTACCGCTTGCCATGCGGTAGCAGAGAGAACAGTCTATGACTAGGGTGGCTGGAGTCTTTAACAAATTTTAGGGCCTTCCTCTGACACCGCCTGGTATAGAGGTCCTGGATGGCAGGAAGCTTGGCCCCAGTGATGTACTGGGCCATTCGCACTACCCTCTGTAGTGCCTTGCGGTTGGTGGCCGAGCAGTTGCCATACCAGGCAGTGATGCAACCAGTCAGGATGCTCTCGATGGTGCAGCTGTCAAACTGAGGACCCATGACAAATCTTCTCAGTCTCCTGAGGGGGAATAGATTTTGTCGTTCCCTCTTCACGACTGTCTTGGTGTGCTTGGACCATGTTAGTTTGTTGGTAATGTGGACACCAAGGAACTTGAAGCTCTCAACCTGCTCCACTGCAGCCCTGTCGATGAGAATGGGGGCGTGCTCGGTCCTCTTTTTCCTGTAGTCCACAATCATCTCCTTTGTCTTGATCACATTGAGGGAGAGGTTGTTGTCCTGGAACCACACGGCCAGGTCTCTGACCTCCTCCCTATAGGCTGTCTCATTGTTGTCGGTGATCAGCCCTACCACTGTTGTGTCATCTGCAAATTTAATGATGGTGTTGGAGTCGTGCCTGGCCGTGCAGTCATGAGCGAACAAACGATAGTCCCACTAAGCGCAAACCAGATAGGATGGCATATTGCTGCAGAATACTGTGGTTAAGTGTGCCTTGAATTCTAAATAAATCACCAACAGTGTCACCAGCAAAGCACACCCACATCATCACTCCTCCTCCTCCATACTTCACGATGGGAACCACACATGCAGAGATCATCCGTTCACCTACTCTGCGTTTCAGAAAGACACGGCATGTCACACCCTGATCTGTTTCACCTGTCTTTGTGCATGACTCCATCCCCTCCAGGTGTCGCCCATCTTCCCCGTTATCCCCAGTGGTCTTGTACCTGTGTTCTCTGTTTGTCTGTTGCCAGTTTGTTTTGTTTCGGCAAGCCTACCAGCCTTTTCCCCCTGCTCCTGTCTTTCTCTAGTTCCTGTTTTCTAGCTTTCCCGGTTTTTACCATTCTGCCTGCCCTGACCCTGAGCCTGCCTGCCGTTCTGTACCTTGTCACACCACGCTGGATTACTGACCTCTGCCTGTCCTGACCATGAACCTGCCTGCCGTTCTGTACCTTTCGGACTCTACTCTGGACTACTGACCTCTGCCTGCCCTTGACCTGTCGTTTGCCTACCCCCCTGTTTCTGTAATAAACTTTTGTTACTTCGAAACTGTCTGCATCTGGGTCTCTCCTGAGCCTTGATATGGAGGTTGGAACCAAAAATCTCAAATTTGGAGTCATCGGACTTCCACTGGTCTAATGTCCATTGCTCGTGTTTCTTGGCCCAAGCAAGTATTGGTTTCTTTGCAGCAATTAGACCATGAAGGCCTGATTCAAACAGTCACCTCTGAACAGTCGATGTTGACATGTGTCTGTTACTTGAACTCTGTGAAGCATTTACTTGAGCTGCAATTTCTGAGGCTGGTAACTCTAATGAACTTATCCTCTGCAGCAGAGGTAAATCTTGGTTTTCCTTTCCTGTGGCGGTCCTCATGAGAGCTAGTTTCATCATAGTGCTTGATGGTTTTTGCGACTGCACTTAAAGAAACTTTCAAAGTTTTCCAGATTGACTGACCTTCATGTCGTTTCTCTTTGTTTTTTAAGCTGTTCTTGCCATAAAATGGACTAGGTATTTTACCAAATAGGGCTATCTTCTGTATACCAACCCTACCTTGTCATAACACAACTGATTGGCTCAAACGCGTTAAGAAGGAAAGAAATTCCACACTAATTAACTTTTAACAAGGCACAACTTTTAATTGAAATGCATGCAAGACTGTTGGAAAAACATTCCAGGTGAAGCTGGTTGAGAGAATGCCAAGAGTGTGCAAAGCTGTCATCAAGGCAAAGGGTGGCTACTTTGAAGAATCTCAAATATAAAATATATCTTGATTTATTTAACACTTTTTGGGGTTACTACATGATTCCATGTGTCTTATTTCATAGTTTTGATGTCTTCACTATTATTCTACAACGTAGAAAATAGTCAAATTAAAGAAACACGCTGGAATGACTAGCTGTGTCCAAACTTTTGACTGGTACTGTAGCTTACAACATCTTAACTTAAGCTCATTTGTATTCATTATTACGGGTAAATAAACTCAAAACAAGATCATTATTTACAAGTTAATGGTAAGGTAATTACAGAAAATACCTTACATTTGTGAGTGTGATGAAATAAAAGCAGGGCGTTCTTCCGGAGAATTTTAGACTTGGACACTGTCTCGTTGGCTTAACGTTATATCCTAATCAGACTTTGGTCCAGGTCATGTTGTTCTTCACATTACTGTCTATGGTAAACACACACTAAATCAAATAAAGTCAAAGTTTATTTGTCAGATGCACAGGATACAGAAGGTGTAAACGTTACAGTAAAATGGTTAATTGCATAGTGAAGTCTTTTGTTTGGACATGTAGATAGCTATCTAGCTAAACAATGAACCATAATCCCAACTCATAATGTCACTACCCTGCATGAATCTACAGGTAGCTAAAGCGAACCGACTAGGCTCAACTTTAGGTAGCTAGCTAACATTAGGCTATAACTAGCAATGCAAATGTCTCTGAGATACGAATAATATTACTACACCAATCATACAGGTAACGTTAGTTGGTTGGCTAGCTAACAGTATGCTTTAACTTGCAATGAAAACCTCTTTCTGACAAAGTTTGAAACAAATAATATCTGAAAATGTAGCTAGCTAGACTCTCTTACCCATATACTGTGTATGGATGAACGCTTCTCCCTCTCTGTCACGGATGCCATGGTTGCCCTTAGTTTGAAGATGTTATCCAGAGACAGGTGTTTTATACAACAGCCTTCTGTGTTCTCTTTTTGACTCCCTACGTATATTTTCAATCAAAACGCCTGAATTATCTCCATCTCCTTAGCTATCACACTCTGCTTCCCGTGTGTTCCGCTGATTTCAAAACTCGGTCCTCCAGAAAGTGGAGAGCATTAGCAACACTTTTGCAGTTCTCCGTGATATCTTAAAAAAAAAAATCAGCATTAGAAAGGAGTACCTACTCATACTGAGCAGCTCATGTTATAGACAGAAGCGAGCTACATGGCAGACCAATCCGAACTCATCTCTCGGCATGTCCAACCCATCCGTTATCATTATAAGTTCCTGTCTTTTTCCGTGGCTAAACCAACTAGGCGCATCATTTTACAATTGTACTTGTATTTACAGATGGCATAGAAGTTTGTAATTAAGGCACAGGAAAGTTCACATGTTCCAGAAGGCATTTCTGCCAAAAACAAAAAAAGTATTTTGACGTGTACGTTCAAATGCCTCTCCGGTGAAGTAGTGACGCATGACATACGCTTAATTTCCTGAAACAAGTCACATTTATTTTGGCATTTCTGCCAAAAACAAAAAAAGTATTTTGACGTGTACGTTCAAATGCCTCTCCGGTGAAGTAGTGACGCATGACATACGCTTAAGTACCATTTATTATACTGATCCTGCGGTACAGTAACTCAGTACCATTTATTATACTGATACCACGGTACAGTAACTCAGTACCATTTCTTATTCTGATACCACGGTACAGTAACTCAGTACCATTTCTTATGCTGATACCGTGGTACAGTAACTCAGTACCATTT
>QNTS01003687.1:100935-123606 GCA_003317085.1 Hucho hucho | reverse complement strand
GGTACAGTAACTCAGTACCATTTATTATACTGATACCGCGGTACAGTAACTCAGTACCATTTATTATGCTGATACCGTGGTACAGTAACTCAGTACCATTTATTATACTGATACCACGGTACAGTAACTCAGTACCATTTCTTATTCTGATACCACGGTACAGTAACTCAGTACCATTTATTATGCTGATACCACGGTACAGTAACTCAGTACCATTTATTATGCTGATACCACGGTACAGTAACTCAGTACCATTTATTATACTGATACCGCGGTACAGTAACTCAGTACCATTTATTATTCTGATACCGTGGTACAGTAACTCAGTACCATTTATTATACTGATCCTGCGGTACAGTAACTCAGTACCATTTATTATACTGATACCGTGGTACAGTAACTCAGTAGCATTTCAAGCCGGCCAGCAAGTATGCCAACAATAACATCAACACTGGCAAATATCTGAGAATTGATACTTCTACGATAGCAAAGTCCAGACCAGTTTTATCAGACACTCCATTTGAAAGTTTATTTTCTCAATTTCCAAACATGTTGAACCACTGGGCTTATCGAAAAGGGGCCCTTGTGTTCCTGTAACCTTGGACCATTGTTGTCTGTTTCTATACTTGAAATACACAACACGTACAGGAAAACAGACAAAAAATGAATGTTGCATTTATCTAGAGTGTCAACCTTACAGTAGGTACAAAACTAATCAGAGAATGAAATGGTATGTAAAGCCTGTTTCTCTATCTGATTATAGAGGAGAGAGAAGCAATCCTTTGCAATAGCGGATTTTATCTGATGTTGGCTTTGCAGAGGTAAGAACACATCAGTATGGTATATGGACGCTAGCCTCCACCACACTGTTCACAGAGATAAGGACGTGATGACACACTGAGATGGCGAGGATGAGCAAGGTTGTTATGGAGGACCAGAGTACTTGAAGAGGCCCCAATTTAAAAGTTGTCTTAGTGTCTAGTGTCTGTGTTGGTCCCTATGTTGGTTTACACCCTGATGAAGACAGCTTCGCTGTTGAAACAGTGGTGAAAAATACATTGTTGCATTGAAGCTCCGAGTATATGGCTTTTCCTTTTCTTTTTAAAATGTCCGTTAATCGATTTGATGGTAGTCATGTTGTCTGATTGACACCTGCATGTGTGTAATTGGAATGTAAAGCTTTTACTAAAAGTTGCAACATTGTCTACATTGTGGTAACGTCCAGCAACTGAGCTGGAAGTTACATTAACCAACTCATTAACCAACTGAAGTGGAGTGATTTACGCACCATATTTCAAGACATGACGTTAACATCAATCTGAAGACTGTTATTTATCTAATTACCTAAATATGTTTATTTGTTCCCCGATTAAATGTATCATGTAATAATTAACTCATCAGGATATGGGGCACTACGAGAGCGGTTCTTTAAAGAGTTACCATTTCCAGAATTAAACTCCAAAGGTCTTTACCTATGACATCTATAAACTCATTAATAAGAACCTCGTATCATATCACCATTCACCAGTCGTAACCTCCTTGCATCTGCAAAAACCCCAGCATTACTTAAGATTCAGTACTACACAAACATGTTAATTAATTTATTTACTAGCTAACTAAATGGTAACCCACGGTAAACATACATACTTAATTTGTAAGCAAAAAAGATCCCTAGCGGACTGACAACAATATGGCTGCTTGTTACAAAAGACATGGAGAGGGTGAGAGAGAGAGAGAGAGAGAGAGAGAGAGAGAGAGAGAGAGAGAGAGAGAGAGAGAGAGAGAGAGAGAGGGACAGAGACGCTTAACGTTGGTATATTTTAGAAACTACTCTCACTTATACTATATCCTATAATTTACACACGAACCGCCACCCGCTTGGAGTAAGAAATCATTAATGTATTTACGTGCAAATTCCTTGGTTCGCCGTGTATCTCTTGGAACCGGGCTTCCTTGGAAAGAGGGGTTGGGCCTTTTCGTGTCACGCTTGTAAGGCTCTGATTGTTTCCGAAATGGTTCAACATGTCTTCTACTGTTGTTCTCTTCTACAGTTGTCCGGTATCCAGTGACTTGTTGTGTAATCCTGAACAAAACTACAGAGTTGATTCTCCTTCCATTCGTTCTGGAAGATGCCTCTTTGAAGATAGGCTAGCCAGCCGTGTCGATGGTTCCCAGTGAGGTGATGAGACGATTTGAGCAGAGTAATAAAAGGGTCCTACTTAAATTCGCTTTTTATTTTTTGACTGTCCTTTTTGCCACTTATGTGTTATTCATCAAATAATTGTTTTATATGTTTTGGGAATACCTTAAGGGCTCCTAAAATTCCAAATCAAATAGCTAAATGATCCTTAGTATGACCATCTAAAAACAATTCCTTACGTCAGCGTAGCACCCCCTTTCTTCTCAAGCTCTGTTAGGTTGGATGGGGAGAGTTGCTGAAAAGCAATTTTAAGGTCTCTCCAGAGATGTTTGATCGGGTTCAAGTCCAGGCTCTGGCTGGGCCACTCAAGGGCATTCAGAGACTTGTCCCGAAGCCACTCCTGCGTTGTCTTGGCTGTGTGCTTAGGGTCATTGTCCTGTTGGAAGGTGAACCTTCGCCCCAGTCTGAGGTCCTGAGTGCTCTGGAGCAGGTTTTCATCAAGGATCTCTCTATTTTGCTCCATTCATCTTTCCCTTAATCCTGACTAGTCTTCCAGTCCCTGCCGCTGAAAAACATCCCCACAGCATGATGCTGCAAACACCAAGCTTCACCGGAGGGATGGTGCCAGATGTCCTCCAGACGTGATGCTTGGCATTCAGGCCAAAGAGTTCAATCTTGGTTTCATCAGACTAGAGAATCTTGTTTCTCATGGTCTGAGAGTCTTTAGGTGCCTTTTGGCTAACTCCAAGCGGGCTGTCATGTGCCTTTTACTGAGGAGTAGCTTCCGTCTGGCCACTCTACCATAAAGGCCTGATTGGTGGAGTGCTGCAGAGATGGTTGTCCTTCTGGAAGGTTCTCCCATCTCCACAGAGAAACTCTGGAGCTCTGTCAGTGACTATTGGGTTGTTGGTCACCTCCCTGACCAAGGCCCTTCTCCCCCGATTGCTCAGTTTGGCTGGGCGGCCAGCTCTAGGAAGAGGCTTGGTGGTTCCAAACTTTTTCCATTTAAGAATGATGGAGGCCACTGTGTTCTTGGGGACCTTCAATGCTGCAGAAATGTTTTGGTACCCTTCCCCAGATCTGTGCCTCGACACAATCCTGTCTCAGAGCTCCACGGACAATTCCTTCGACCTCATGGCTTGATTTTTGCTCTGACACGCATTGTCAACGGTGGGACCTTATATAGACAGGTGTGTGCCTTTCCAAATTGTCTACAATCAATTGAATCAATTGAATACAACAGTGAAATGCTTACTTAACTACTTAGGGAGTAGCGGCGCGCTAGCGGGCCACTCCCGACACTACCCGGTGAAATGTAAGGTGCCAAATTCAAAATCCAAAAGTTTAATTATTAAACATTCATCAATATACAAGTGTTGCATAGTCATCAAAAGCTCTGCTTCTTGGCAATATCACAGCATTGTCAGATTTTAAAAAGGCTTTACGGCGAAAGCACAACATTTGATTGTTTGAGGATAGCACCCCACATATTTTCCTCATTAGCATAAATTCATATCCAGCGCGGGTCACACAAAACCCATATAAGAGCTAAAAAATATCACTTACCTTTCGAAGAACTTCTGCTGAGGGCTTCCCAAGTGTCCAACGAAGACATCCAATGGTTCTTTTGTTAGAAAAAGTAATATCCATAAATCTCAGTTTGGTTGGCGCGTTATGATCATAAAATCCACCGTTGAGTCGCCCATTGAACCGTGAAGAGAACACGTTCAAATTATACCTATACACATTCTACAAACAAATCAAACATCATTTTTAATGTATCCTTAGGTATCCTTTCATGTATATTTACTGTAATATTTCAACCGGACGATAACGTGAACGATAGGAAAGGAAAATAAAGTGGTGCGCGCTCGTCAATCTCGCGCCCGTCAAACGTTGTAAACAAAAGTGGTCCCTTGACTACTTCCTCTTCCTATCCGTTCTGCTTAGAGCTAGACCTTCCAGACTTTGTATAAAGACTGTTGACATCTAGTGGAAGCCATAGGTACTGCAGTCTCAGTCCTACATAACATTGTATGCAATAGGCAGCTTGGAGGATAAGGTAATCTACAAAAAAAACTGCAAATCCGAATGGATTTTCCTCGGTTTTCGCCTGCTATATCAGTTCTGTTATACTCACAGACATTATCTTAACGGTTTTAGAGTGTTTCCTATCCAATAGTACTAATTATGTGCATATCCTATTTTGTGGCACGCCAGACTCTCCAAAACCGTCACCTCTGCTGTGGCTCCCTAAGAAGTTAATTATCAATCAATCAATCAAATGTATTTATAAAGCCCTTTTTACATCAGCAGATGTCACAAAGTGCTATACAGAAACCCAGCCTAAAACATCAAACAGCAAGCAATGCAGATGTAGAAGCACGATGGCTAGGAAAAACTCCCTAGAAAGGCTGGAACCTAGGAAGAAACCTAGAGAGGAACTAGGCTCTGAGGGGTCCTCTTCTGGCTGTGCCGGGTGCCGGGTGGAGATTATAACAGTAGATGGCCAAGATGTTCAAACGTTCATAGACGACCAGCAGGGTCAAATAATAATAATCACAGTGGTTGTAGAGGGTGCAACAGGTCAGCACCTCAGGAGTAAATGTCAGTTGGCTTTTCATAGCCGATCACTCAGAGTTAGAGACAGCAGGTGCGGTAGAGAGAGAGAGTCGTAAACAGCAGGTCCGGGACAAGGTAGCACGTCCGGTGTACAGGTCAGGGCTCCATAGCCGCAGCACGACCAGGTGGACTGGGGACAGCAAGGAGTTCACACAGGACACCGGATAAGACAGGAGAAATACTCCAGATATAACAGACTGACCCTAGCCCCCCGACACATAAACTATTGCAGTATAATTACTGGAGGCTGAGACAGGAGTGGTAGGGAGACACTGTGGCCCCATCTGACTATACCCCCGGACAGGGCCAACCAGGCAAGATATAACACCACCCACTTTGCCAAAGCCCAGCCCCCACACCACTAGAGGGAAATCTTCACCCATCAACTTACTACCCTGAGACAAGGCCGAGTATAGCCCACAAAGATCTCCCCCACAGCACGAACCCGAGGGGGGTGCCAACCCGGACAGGAAGATCACGTCAGAGACTCAACCCCCTCATATGACGCACCCATCCTAGGGACGGCATGGAAGAGCACCAGTAAGCCAGTGACTGAGCCCCCGTAACAGGGTTAAAGGCAGAGAATCCCAGTGGAGAGAGGGGAACCGGCCAGGCAGAGACAGCAAGTGTGGTTCGTCGATCCAATGCCTCTCCGTTCACCTTCATACCCTGGGCCAGACAACACTCAATCATAGGACCTACTGAAGAGATGTGTCTTCAATAAAGACTTAAAGGTAAAAACTGAGTCTGCATCTCTCACGTGGATAGACAGACCATTCCATAAAAACTTAGCTCTATAGGAGAAAGCCCTGCCTCAAGCTGTTTGCTTAGAATAAATCTAAGCTAGGGTTGTGTGGGTGTAGCTACACCCAGATGCTATGTAAAGCTTTACAAACTAGCCAGCTACTGTAGTTGAGATTCAAACAAAACTAAGCACTGGATATATATATTTGGTTACATCTTATTAATCAGATAATGTTACCTACCATGCATTAGAAGTACGCTATAAAAGGTTTCATTTGTAAAAAAAAACGTATCTTTCTCTTTTTTGTTATCTCTCAGTATATTTCACAGCCTTTTCTCTTTACAGAAAATGTGGCAAGTCAAATGAATTGTTTATTCACACCTGTAATGATATGCTACAATGTGTTGGTCTACACACCATCTTTAGATTATGTGATTTGATTGGACAATGAGTATTTGGAGGCGTAGGCCTGTGTAACCGGAGATTCAATTGGCACATGCGCATTCGCGGGGAGTTGCCATTTAAGAGCAATGAAGAAACAGTCGGTGGTTGTAGTTGATGAACATTTTATTAAAACTTATGGATTTCAGCATGCAGCAACAAAGGTAGGTACCAAGCAAGGTTTTAATAATGTACTTTTTTATTTTTTATTATCAACTGACAGTGGCCTGATGTAGGCAGAGATACAGTCCACACAGTCTCGTCGTCACTCAACTCCTTTTGAGATGTGATTTAGTTGAGAATTCTCAGCTAGGGCCTGTTCACCACCAACCTTGACTCCATCGCCCTCTTTTTCTGCTCTTTCCGAAGCGCCCTCTGCTCTTGCCAGAGGGCTCGCTTTTTTCATTCTCTCATCACCTGCAGTGTCTGTGAAAAAGAACGAGAGATTCAGAGAGAAAATGGATGTGTGGGATTACATAACATTAGTGGGACTGGATGAAGAGGCATGAGGGTGAAGTTGGCTTAGGCTCCACAGTTTCAGATAAGAACAGACTGTAGCTAACTAACTTCCAGCCAACTGAGGTGCTGCTGAGGTGGATTCAGATCTAGGTGCACATGGCTAAGCTTCAGGGTTCATCAGTCGTGTAGTCATGGTAATGTCTTCCAATTTTAATTGATAAAAAAACTCCACCTATATTCCACACAAGTTGCAGAATTTCACGATTATCGACTCTCAAAGTTCTAGCTCCCCCTGTGAACAGCTGCTTGTACACTCGGCTCTGCCTTTAAAAAAAGAAGATTTCTTCTCAGTATCCCGGACAGAGTTCACAAGTAAGCACAGGTGACAGCAATTAGTGGCGTCATTTCTTGCAAGCTGTTTTCACAGCTTCACCACAGTACGTCATTCGCTGCATCTTGTATACGTCAAGTCTCGGCGGTTGGTAAATATGTAATAATGGGCCTGGCTATCGTGGCTGCGGACTCAGATTCGGGCTGAACGAATCGGTCCAATTAAGCCAACCCAAACATAGACAAAGTCTACCAAATGGTCATGTGGCCTCACTCCCCCTTATCTGAGATATCTACTGCAGCCCTCGTCCTCCACATACAACAACGGTTCTGCCAGTCACATTCTGTTAAAGGTCCCGAAAGCACACACATCCCTGGGTCGCTCGTCTTTTCAGTTCGCTGCAGCTAACGACTGGAACGTGCTGCAACAAACACTCAAACTGGACAGTTTTATCTCTTCATTCAAAGACTCAATCATGGACACTCTTACTGACAGTTGTGGCTGCTTTGCGTGATGTATTGTTGTCTCTACCTTCTTGCCCTTTGTGCTGTTGTCTGTGCTCAATAATGTTTGTATCATGTTTTGTGCTGCTACCATGTTGTGTTGCTACCATGTTGTTGTCATTTTGTGTTGCTACCATGCTGTGTTGTCATGTGTTGCTGCCTTGCTGCCTTGCTATGTTGTTGCCTTAGGTCTCTCTTTATGTAGTGTTGTGTTGTCTCTCTTGTCATGATGTGTGTTTTGTCGTATATTTATTTTACATTTTTAATCCCAGCCCCTTCCCCACAGGAGGCATTTTGTCTTTTGGTAGGCCGTCATTGTGAATAAGAATTTGTTCTTAACTGACTTGCCTAGTTAAATAGAGGTTAAATAAAGGTTAAATAAATGTGGACCTCACCTGTTTTTGCCTCTTTTGAAAAAGTGTATTTCTTTTCCCCCCTTCTCTCTTAGTCATTGGAGGTAATAGACCTGTCGCAGATGTAATAATGATGGATCTTCTCTGGGTTACCGGGCGCAAGATGAGAGATGGGCCCGAAATATGGATGAGGGGCCCGAGACAGTGGAACTGGGATCAAACCGAGTGAAGAAACACAAAGATTATATGACTGTGGCACAGTGTAATAAATCAAACGAACCTCTGCCCCAAGACAAAGACTGTCACACCTACAATAAGATGCCTGGTTTGTGCCAGAAACAGATTGACACTGTCCCCAATATCGCATCGTTATAGAGCCCTCGGCAGGGTAGTAGGTGTTTGTTCTATATTATTTGGTGTGGTTCGGTTCATTTTAGGATTCAATCAGATCAGCGGTAACCGGCGTTAGCCGGCAAGCGCATAACTCTTGTTTAGCTGGTGTTGGAGGTGTAACTACGGTATGAGCTGACAAATAGGTGAGCGGCTGCTCTTGTGGACATAGTCACAAACCACTCCCATTCCTATTATCCAAGTTAGCTAGGAAGGTTATGCTCCATCAATGATAGAAATTACAGTCAACTGTTAAAAGTATTATTATTGGCAGTTTATTGGACAATACCCACTGAAAACACCAACTGAATGATACAATATGACATCTGATACAATTCCGTACAATAACAATACCTGCATCATTTTTATGTTCCACCTCTATCCGGTCTGAAGCACCAGCGAGTGTCAGAAGTAAACATTAGCCTGGATCACCTCCAATTTAGCGGTCCGTGGCTCTGGTGAATATCAAGTCATTATGAGAGAAGTGCTATGTGGTCAGCCTGGTGTTGGAGACCTCGTCGTACATCATGGTGATTATCAAGTCGTTCTGAGAGAAGCGACCTGGTCGTCCATCACGATGATTATCAAGTAGTTCTGGTGATTATCAAGTCGTTCCGGTGATTATCATGTCGTTCTGAGAGAAGTGCCATGTGATCAGCCTGGTGTTGGAGACCTGGTTGTTCATTATTTGTTTGTTTATTAGGATCCCCATTAGCTTTTGCAGAAGCAGCAGCTACACTTCCTGGGGTCAACAAAAACGTGTGGCACGTGAGTATATGCTTTTAACAGCCAATGAGGAGATGGGAGAGGCAGGACTTGCATCGCATTCGGCGTCACAAATAGAAGCAACTTCTATTTTAGCGCTTGGCAACGCAGACGCTCGTTGGCGCGCACGAGCAGTGTGGGTGCAATGATTGAATAACATGTATGTATACATTACTTTTGCAACGCTCAAGCATGCGACGCGTCCTTTTTGGGTAGCGTGTTAGGGAAATCGTTCTTCTTGCAAAGCATGTAAACGTTTTATTCAAACTATTACATTAATCTGACTATCCACAATAATCCACATTATTGTGTGTATATAACTGTATTCAGTGATACACAGGACAGTGGAACAAATAGAAAATACAACAATATGCCAGCAATACAACAACAAAATAGTTTGCAGTGTGTCTGTGTGTGTGTGTGTGTGTTTGTGTGTCCCCTCACAGTCTCCGCCGTTCCATGAGATGTTGTTTAATGTGTATTTTTTGAAAGGTAATTTTGCTGTTTGCTTGAGTAATTGGAGATTGCATGGAATTCCATGCGATCATGGCTGTGTATGACACTGTGCATTGCTGTGAATTTGTTTAGGACTTGGGGACTGTGAAGAGACCCCTGGTGACATGTCTTGTGGGGTATGTATGAATGTCTGAGCTGTATGCTATTTGATTATGCAGACAATCTGGAATTTTCATCACAGTAATATTTGGTATATAGTAATATTATATTTATCATAAAAACTAGAAGAGAAGCAGTCAATCTCTTGTCGATCCTCAACCAGGAAAGACTGGCCTGCATGTTGTTGATGTTAATTCTGTGTGTGCAGTTAAAAAGGCAAGGCATGTTGCTCTGTTTTGAGACAGCTGCAGCTTTGCTCGGTCTTTCATTGCTGCACTTGACCATATTACCGGACAGTCATTTAGATGAGACAAGACCAGAGCCTGAACAACTAGTACAGTTGCTTTGTGTCAAACGCATGACATATCTTTAGAACAACTTTGTCAGGGCCTATTGGTCAGTCACCGGGATTGGCTTGTAAGACCGGCCACACTGCACGATAAAGGCTCAACATTTATAACACTGGCAGAACTTTGTGGGAGCCTATGACTGCACATAGTGGTACTTGGTCAGTAGGCCCTTTCACGCTGGACAAGCCAAGATGTCCGACAATCGTTTACGACATAAAAAGTTGCCCAGGATGTGAAAATGTTGTCTGAGACTTCAAAATCTTGCCATAAGACTGTTAACATCATCCAATCTGTGCGGGCCTTCAGTAATACTTCATGCTGGAACCTTGAGCCTGGTCGTAAGAGTGTAATTCTCTTTTCAAATCATCCCAATCTATAATCATTCAACAAAATATATAGCCTACGAAAGCCACCTGGCTACATTTCCCTTATTTTCATCTTCCTGATCATCTCCTGGCGGCACGTTATCGATTTGATATTTTAACAATTTACAATACTTGTGACCTTCTGAAAGAATTTGCTCAACACATTGTATTCACACATTCATTACCCATCTGTGGAGACAAAGGTCTGTGTTGGCTTAAGCGTTTCATGCAAGCGTCTTCTTTCAAACTACAGTGGGAGCGATGTTGTTGGAGTGAGCCAAGCAACCGTGAAAACAGAGCTGTCACTCAAGTAACAGATGCGCTCCTCACGGTTGCGTTGCAGTTTGTTAAATGTTTCAACACATGAGGATCATGAGAGAGTAACACAGGAATTCTATGATATTTTGGAACTTCTGATCGTGCTGCACTCATATTACAATCAAAACACCTTCTGAAAAAATCTGCATCATTTCATCAGTGTGGAGTCCAGTGTGGGTGGGTAGAGTCCAGTGTGGGTGGGTAGAGTCCAGTGTGGGTGGGTAGAGTCCAGTGTGGGTGGGTAGAGTCCAGTGTGGGTGGGTAGAGTCAGTGCAAGAAGGCTCGATGCAGATAGTCTGCGTAGCCATTTGATTAGCTATTCAGCGCTCTTGTTTGGCAGTCTTGTGGCTAAGGAGTGGAAGCTGTTCAGGGTCCTCTTGGTTCCAGACTTGGTGCACTGGTACTGCTTGCCATGCGGTAGCAGAGAGAACGGTGTATGGCTTGGGTGGCTGTAGTCTTTGACAATATTTTGTGCCTTCCTCTGACACCGCTTGGTATAGAGGTCCTGAATGACAGGGAGCTCGGCCGCAGTGATGTACTGGGCCGTACACACCACTCTCCGTAGCGCCTTGTAGTTGCCGTACCAAGTGGTGATGCAGCCAGTCAAGATGCTCTCAATGGTGCAGCAGGTAAACTATGAGGATCTCAGGGCCCATGTCAAATCTGTTCAGCCTCCTGAGGGGGATGAGGCGCTGTCGTGCCCTCTTCACAGCTGTGTGGGTTTGTGTGGACCATGTTAATTCCTTAGTGATGTGGACACCGAGGAACCTGAATCTCCCGACCCGCTCCGCTACAGCCCCCGTCAATGTGGATGGGTGCATGCTCGCCCCTCTTGTCTGTAGTCCACAATCAGCTGTATTAGTCAATATGACTGTTATGTTACTTCAGTTGAATTGACTTCATGGTTGTGAATTTCTAAGTCGAGAAAACACAACAAAAAATTGCTTTAACTTCATTTAATTTCAACAACAAAAAAATTGTCAACCTTAGATTTTGCAAATTTTGTTGACTTGAATGATTTTGACTAAATCTATATCTTATTTTACAGTGTGATATTGAAATTCTAACAACACCAGTAGCTATGTTTCCATTAACTTATCCAGTGATTTGGCCACGGCCTACATGCCTCCCCCACCTGTCTGTTTCAGGTCTCAGGTAGCCTCATGGATATAATACAATAATTTATCTATAATGATCATGTGCCAAGGTATCGCCACGGTCTGTTACCATGGTGAAACGTGCACTCCCGTTGGTCTGAAATCATTAGATTATGAAACTTGCATCCAGCCAATCAGAAGGCAAAGCAATTCTGGCATTCTTGAAAGTCAGGACAATCCTTGTCCTGCCAAGAAACATAATTTTTAATAGTTAGAACATTTTGATTTAGCCAGCAGTAAATGTGGAGTGGCGCTTTATAAATCCAGTCCAGGTTTTACCGGTGGTCTGGTCGGTTCGCTGTCTTCCGCCCCTTTTTCCCTGATGCAGTACAGATCGTCCGAGGTCCCTCTCTGTCCCGAACCGTTCTGGCAAAGCACGTCTCTGTGGCCTTTAATTACACCCCTCAATATTGTTTTCATAAGTTAGGAACTAGGTGTTTACACACCTTAGAAATTCACAACCAAGAAGTTAAATCATCTTAAAAAGTCAGTTGAGCACATTAATTCGACTAAAAGTAACAAGTTCACTCAACAACTTATTGAATCCAAATGTGTCAGTTTCACATATTTTACTGGGTTAAAGTAACTTTAGATTAAGTTAACTCCACATAAAATCTGGATCGGACTTGACATTCAATTTTAAGGTGACCTGTTAACAAATTTTTGTAATTGGAATCAATAAATCTTTGATACCTTCAGTCTCATGCGCATTCACACAAGGGGTTGAGAATTCCGGAAAGTTTTCCATGATAAGGTGATGCAAGTAGCCACTTGTCAATCTGACGGCTCCACCTAGTCTGGCTAATGCCAAACCCCAGAAGTCGTCCTGATTTCAGATTTTGGAGACGCTGTTTGGTGTTGTCGGCAGAATGTGTCATGAAGGGGGCTGTGCTTATACTGTGGTTGCTTGTCCTCTGTGTCTCTCTCACTCAAACATCTCCATGTACAGTACAGCCACACACAGACCCAGAGCTGCTCCTTTCAATACAACTGTTGGATTTTCAAATCCAAACAAAGAGGGTGTTTTATTAGAGTGGAGGAATTGTTATACTTGGGGGATCTCAAAGGATCTACCAAGACATTGAATCTGAAGCTGGATCCATATCCCAAGCCACCTAGCCATGTCCCAACCCACCTAGCCATGTCCCAACCCACCTAGTCATGTCTCAACCCACCTAGCCACGTCCCAACCCACCTAGCCATTTCCCAACCCACCTAGCTACGTCCCAACCTACCTAGCCATGTCCCAAGCCACCTAGCCATGTCCCAACCCACCTAGTCATGTCCCAACACACCTAGCCACGTCCCAACCCACCTAGCTATGTCCCAACACACCTAGCTACGTCCCAACTCACCTACTCATTTCCCAACCCACCTAGCCATTTTCCAACCCACCTAGCCATGTCCCAACACACCTAGCCACGTCCCAACTCACCTAGTCATGTCCCAACCCACCTAGTCATGTCCCAACCCACCTAGTCATGTCTCAACCCACCTAGCCACGCCTCAACCCACCTAGCCACGTCCCAACCCAGCTAGGCACGTTCCAACCCACCTAGCCACGTCCCAACCCACCTAGCCACTTTCCAACCCACCTAGCCATGTCCCAACCCACCTAGCCATGTCTCAACCCACCTAGCCATGTCTCAACCCACCTAGCCATGTCTCAACCCACCTAGCCATGTCTCAACCCACCTAGCCATGTCTCAACCCACCTAGCCATGTCTCAACACTGAGTGTAATACAAGTATTTCAGAGATAACGGACTGTAAATTCACACGTCCCATGATCTCGGCATGTCGCAAAGATCCAAAAGATCCAGTTAATTCATGAGAGAGGGACAGGTGAGAACAGTCAAGGGCTGAACCAAAGACAGTACAGTATGAAGAGGTGCAAAAACTGCCATGGAAATGGAAATCCCTGATCACACTTGTAAATGATGTCATGGCGACGTTGGCTAGCTAATCTCATGCGTAGATACGATGACATGTTTCTAACGGTCGTCTTGCGCCGAACTGCTTATGTGCAGGTCGTCAAATCATAGGCACTCCTTCAATATAAAATAGTTTTTTGAAAAATTATACCGTGTCAGTTTGTCACTTTCACGAAGTGGGAGTAATAACATGTTCATCTACATCTACAGTGGTTTGAATCTTGGTTGTACCTTTAGATCTAGAGAAAATTCACAACTAAGGAAGAATTTTTCACTTCTCTCATTTAATTCTCATACCCCCGGCCTGGACTGCTTGGTCTGTTTCGCAAGTGTTCCTGGAACTCGTGCTATGTTGCGCCTCTGGGTTTCGAAACTCTGGTTGTGTTTACACAGCCCACTTATTAGATTTTTTCCCACTAATTCGTCTTTTGACCAATCACATCAGATCTTATCACATCAGATATTTTGGTCAAATGACCAAATGGCTGCCTGTGTAAAGCCTCTGTGTCTGAACTCAGTGCTCCAGTCCAGGAGAAGGCAGACATAAATAGCTGATTCAAGAAGATGTTTTTTCCTATGGAGATTGCATGGCTGTGTTCTTGATTTTATACACCTGTCAGCAATGAATCAAAGCATTTGAAGGGGTGTCCGCATACTTTTGTATAATGTAGACAGTGTAAATAACTGATTCAGTAAGATTCCTTTGGACCTAAATATCTGTTCTGCATGCTTAAGAGAGGAGGCTCCTCCAAGGAGAAGGGGAGGGGGGATGGGGGATGGTAGTCTTCATACATTTGAGGAAAACCCACTGGGCAGACACTGGTTGAATCAGCGTTGTTTCCACGTCACTGTAACAAAATTACGTTGAATCAACTCGGAATAGACGTTGAATTGACGCCTGTGTCCAGTGGGAATACACTAAATACAATGTATTTATGTTTTTATGATAGACACAGTCATTCTTCCAAGTCATCCTAATGACAATGTAGTACAGGATTTAACACACAGATCCAGAAAAGTGGCCTTTGTCTTAAGGCCAGGATGCTATTATTCACGTTAAGTCACTATAATGGTTTTCCAGATATCAGTGATGTATTCTGTTGGAACAGTCTTGTGCTCTTGCAGTACATCCAACGGGGCCTTGATCCGAGGACCATCTGTGCTTACTCTGCAGTAAGGAGCCAGTTGAGTATTTAATTCGCTTTCCACAACGCTATAGCATTATTTATGGGGGGGACCACTGTTCACTCTTAAGCGCACACATGCAACCAGTGAAAGCCACCTGAAATCAGTTACTTAATAAGAGTAAAAGGGCAGCTTGTGTGGAAGATACACTGAAAAGGATTATTTCCAGTCATTCTATGAAGGTCATGGTAATCTCCTGCCGTACGTTTCCCATCAGGAGTTTTGATTTTTGAAGTCCAAGGACTTAACACAGATGATGAAATATAGATCACTTCAGTCATTTCCTTAATTAATGCATGCCTCCAGGAATTAACACATTTATGAAGGCTATTATGATGTGATATGATAGTTGAAAGTGTGCAGGAGTGGGCCACTTTGACGAAAAACAAAAAACACGTGGCAGTTTGAGAACGCAACTGTAGTAAAACATGAATCAGTAGTAGTGGTCAGACAAGTATCTTTCCAGTTGCGTTTGTGTGACTATGTGTATGTGTGTCTGCGTGTATTCAGGTACGTGTGCGCTTGTGTCTTTTTTCTGATAGGTCAACACCGATGCTGCCCTCAATGACATTTCAACAGTGAGGGTTATGTGTCTAAGTATTTAATCTTCCCGTCCTAGTTCTGCTTCAGATAGCTGACAGCCATGGAGGTGGCCTGTCAGTTTCACCTAGCGTTGGCTTTAATCATTGGGGAATGCTTCTCCTACATGCTAACGATGAAAGACAACTGCTAAATGGACAGCTGTAGCTAACATCAGACTGAGCTTAATTTGTTATCAGGAAAACATCCAAGCATGTGGGTCAAATTGCTGAGGCAAGGAAGACCACACAGCTAAACACAACCGTAACCAACACACACACCCACACACACACACATTAAATCATGTTGTTGTCTACCCACCTGTCTGCACAGATATGCATTCCACATAATGGCCCACATAGATGACGGGAAATAATATCTGGTTATAGTGGTACTGTGACTGACACATTAAGATGTGTTTACTGTATGTACAGAGAAAAAACCGTCCTGCTCACTATTGGAACTGTGATTACCTTCATTTATACACATCACACGTGTATGCTAGAGGGTACTTTACATATTTTTTTTATGTATGTTTTTCTGCAACAGTGAAGATTATTTGCATTTGTAATATTGTATAATTGTTCAAGAGTAGGTAAATTTGAATTTCAAGACACTCACATACTTTTTTTCTCCTTCTGTGTCTTGACATATCCCATTCCAACCTAAAATGGAAATGGGGACATTGTGAGATACACAAAACACAGACCTTAAAACAGATGGGGAGAGTGATTAATTGGTGTACCACCATATATATATACAGTACTGTTCAAAACTTTGGGGTCACTTAGAAATGTCCTTATTTTTGAAAGAAAAGCACATGTTTTGTCCATTTAAAATCACATCAAATTGATCAGAAATACAGTGTAGACATTTTTTATGTTGTTAATGACTATTGTAGCTGGAAACGGCAGATTTCTTTATGGAATATCTACATAAGCGTACGGAGGCCAATTATCAGCAACCATCACTCCTCTGTTACTATGGCACGTTTTGTTAGCTAATCCAAGTTTAACATTTTAAAAGGCTAATTGATCATTAGAAAACCCTTTTGCAATTATGTTAGCATAGCTGAGACTAGTTGAGTATCTGGAGCATCAGCATTTGTGGGTTCGATTACAGGCTCAAAATGGCCAGAAACAAAGACCTTTCTTCTGAAACTCGTCAGTCTATTCTTGTTCTGAGAAATGAAGGCTATTCCATGCGAGAAATTGCCAACAAACTGAAGATCTCGTACACAACTGGCAGCTTCATTAAATAGTACCCGCAAAACACCAGTCTCAATGTCAACAGTGAAGAGGCAACTCCGGGATGCTGGCCTTCTAGGCCCAAACTAGATGGGATGGCGTATCGCTGCAAAATGCTGTTTAAGTGTGCCTTGAATTCTAAATATATCACTGACAGTGTCACCTGCAAAGCAACCCCACACCTCCTCCTCCATGCTTCACAGTGGGAAGCACACATGCGGAGATCATCCATTCACCTACTCTGTATCTCACAAAGAAACAGCGGTTGGAACCAAAAATCTCAAATTTGGATTCATCAGACCAAAGGACAGATTTCCACCAGTCTAATGTCCAATGCTCGTGTTTCTTGGACCTAGCAAGTCTCTTCTTATTATTGGTGTCCTTTACTAGTGGTTTATTTGCCTCAATTCGACCATGAAGGCCTGATTCACGCAGTCTCCTCGGAACAGTTGATGTTGAGATGTGTCTGTTACTTGAACTCTGTGAAGCATTTATTTGGGCTGCAATTTCTGAGGCTGGTAACTCTAATGAACTTATCCTCTGCAGCAGAGGTAACTCTGGGTCTTCCTTTCCAGTGGTGGTCCTCATGAGAGCCAGTTTCATCATAGCGCATGATGGTTTTTGCAACTGCACTTGAAGAAACTTCTTGAAATGTTCTGTATTGACTGAAATTCATGTCTTGATGGACTGTCGTTTCTCTTTACTTATTTGAGCTGTTCTTGCCATAATATGTGACCCGTTTCAGGAAACTAGGCGTATGTCGCGGGTCTGTACTTCACAGGAGACCCATTTGAATGTAAACTTAAAAATCAAAATGTGTTTTTTGGGAGGAAATACCTTCTCAAACATTTGAACTTTCATGTGCCTTAATAACAAACTTGTGTGCCATCTGTAAATACGAATGCAACTGTTAAATTACGAGCCTAGTTGGTTTAGCCAACTAAAAAACAGCAACCTTCCCGCTAGCCATGATTGGCTGAGGCAATGAGTGGGCTGGACATGCCGAGAGATGAGTTGGGATTGGTCTGTCATATTGCATGCTTCTGTCTATTTGAGCTGTTCAGTATGTGTTGGTAATCCTGTCTAACGCAGCTTTAAAAAAAAAATTATCACGTAGTAAAACTGAAAAAGTTTAGCTCTCCACTTTCTGGATGACCGAGTTCAGTGGAATTCAAGTATGATAGCTAAGGAGTGTAGAAAACACCTGTCTCCGGATTACATCTTCAAACTAAGGGCAACCATGGCATCCGTGACAAGAGACGCGTTCATTTCAAGTTAAAGTGTACTGTTAGCTAGCTAGCGTTAGCTGGCTGGCTCGCTAGCTAACATTACGTGTATGATCTTATTAATCGTGTCTTTTAACCATTTGCTTGGCTAGCTAACATTTAACCTGGTTGGTTAGCTACCTGCAGATTCATGCAGGGGAGTAATGTCATGAGTTGGGATTATGGTTCATTGTTTAGCAAGAATCAATTTTAATAGAATGTCACTGCAACAACTTTTGATTGACGTTCATTTTTTATTATTTCACCTTTATTTAACCAGGTAGACCTGTTGAGAACAAGTTCTTATTTACAACTGCGACCTGGCGAAGACAAAGCAAAGCAGTGCGACAAAAAACAACAACACAGAGTTACACGTGGGATAAACAAACGTACAGTCAATAGCACAATAGAAAAATCTATATACAGTCTGTGCAAATGGAGTAAGGAGGTAAGGCAATAAATAGGCCATAGTAACGAGTAATTACAATATAGAAAATTAACATTGGAGTGATAGATGTGCAGATGATGATGTGCAAGTAGAAATACTGGTGTGCAAAAGAGCAGAAAATGTAAATAAAAACAACATGGGGATGAGGTAGGTAGTTGGATGGGCTATTTACAGATGGGCTGTGTACAGATGCAGCGATCGGTAAGCTGCTCTGACAGCTGACGCTTAAAGTTAGTAAGGGAGATATAAGTCTCCAACTTCAGCGATTTTTGCAATTCGTTCCAGTCATTGGCAGCAGAGAACTGGAAGGAAAGGCGGCCAAAGGAGGTGTTGGCTTTGGGGATGACCAGTGAGATATACCTGCTGGAGCGTATGCTACGGGTGGGTGTTGCTATGGTGATCAGTGAGTTGAGATAAGGCGGAGCTTTACCTAGCAAAGACTTATAGATGACCTGGAGCCAGTGGGTTTGGCGACGAATATGTAGCGAGGGCCAGCCGACGAGAGCATACAGGTTGCAGTGGTGGGTGGTATAAGGGGCTTTGGTGACAAAACGGATGGCTCTGTGATAGACTGCATCCAGTTTGCTGAGTAGAGTGTTGGAGGCTATTTTGTAAATGACATCGCCGAAGTCGAGGATCGGTAGGATAGTCAGTTTTACGAGGGTATTTTTGCAGCGTGAGTGAAGGAGGCTTTGTTGTGAAATAGAAAGCCAATTCTAGATTTAATTTTGGATTGGAGATGCTTAATGTGACTCTGGAAGGAACCGTCCAGAGTAGTGATGCTAGTCGGGCGGGCGGGTGCGGGCAGCGATCGGTTGAAGAGCGTGCATTTAGTTTTACTAGCATTTAAGAACAGTTGGAGGCCACGGAAGGAGTGTTGTATGGCATTGAAGCTTGTTTGGAGGTTTGTTAACACAGTGTCCAAAGAAGGGCCAGAAGTATACAGAATGGTGTCGTCTGCATAGAGGTGGATCAAGGAATCACCCGCAGCAAGAGCGACATTGTTGATATATACAGAGAAAGGAGTCGGCCCAAGAATTGAACCCTGTGGTACCCCCATAGAGACTGCCAGAGGTCCGGACAACAGACCTCAGATTTGACACACTGAACTCTATCTGAGAAGTAGTTGGTGAACCAGGCAAGGCAGTCATTTGAGAAACCAAGGCTGTTGAGTCTGCCGATAAGAATACGGGGATTGATAGAGTCGAAAGCCTTGGCCAGGTCAATGAAGAAAGCTGCACAGTTCTGTCTTTTTTCGATGGCGGTAGCTACCTGCAGAATCATGCAGGGTTGTAACGTCATGAGTTGTGATTATGGTTCATTGTTTAGCTAGCTAGGTACATGTCTTAACAAAAGTTATTATTAAACATTCATCAATATACAAGTGTTGCATAGTCATCAAAAGCTCTGATTCTTGGCAATATTACAGCGTTGTCAGATTTCAAAAAGGCTTTACGGCGAAAGCACAACATTTGATTGTTTGAGGATAGCACCTCCAATATTTAAGCATTAGCATAAATTCATATCCAGCGCGGGTCACACAAAACCCATATAAGAGCTAAAATAAATCACTTACCTTTCGAAATAACTTCTGCTGAGGGCTTCCAAAGTGTCCAACGAAGACATCCAATGGTTCTTTTGTTAGAAAAAGTAATTTATTATATCCATAAATCTCAGTTTGGTTGGCGCGTTATGTTCAGAAAATCCACCGTCGAGTCGCCCATTGAACCGTGAAGAGAACGCGTTCAAATTATACCTATCAACTTTCTCCAAACAAATCAAACATCATTTTTAATGTATCCTTACGTATCCTTTTATGTATATTTACTATAATATTTTACATGGATGATAACCTAAACGTTATAAAAGGAAAATAAAGTGGGGCGTGCTCACATTCTCGTGCCTGGAAAATTTTATTGACTTTTCTGCTTCCTGCAGTAATTCTTCTTATGTATGGTTCTGTTCAGTGCTAAAGCCTCCAAACACTGTCCAGAGACTGTTGACATCTAGTGGAAGCCATAGGTACTGCAATCTAGGAGCTAAACTCCATGTATTTCAATAGGAAGCCTATCAAACTGAGCAAATGTCACAAAAACAAAATTCTGGACAGAAATTCCTCGGGTTTTTGCCTGCTATATCAGTTCTGTTATACTCACAGACATTATTTTAACAGTTTTAGAAACTTCAGAGTGTTTCCTATCCAATAATGTGCATATCCTATTTTCTGGGCCTGAGTGGCAGGCATTTTACTTTGGGTACGCCAGACTCTCCAAAACCGTCACCTCTGCTGCCGCTCCCTAAGAAGTTAAAAACTCTCTGGATAACATAACAGGCTAACCAGCTCTGCTAGGGCAAGTAATGTTCAGTGAGCTGTTCTCTCATTTGTGTCTGGAAGTAGTTAGCAAGTTAGCATGGGAGCTTGACTGCTATTTTTTTTAAGCTAAAGCTTAAGAGGATGTGAACGATTCTGAATGGGTGTAGACAAAGAAGAGCTCACCAGTAGTAGTACCAAAACATTCAAAGACCATTTTCTCAAAAGTGAGTTTACAAGTTTAGCAAATTTCAAAGCAAAATTACTTTCCCATTGTTCCTCAAATGCAGTGTATGATATACGATTTTGTAACTCTGAGTCTCTACTTTTATACAATGTAAAAAAAACTTTCTTTTTTCTTTCTTTTGTATACCACCCCTACCATGTCACAACACAACTGATTGGCTCAAATGCATTAAGAAGGAAATAAATTCCACAAACTAACTTTTAACAAGGCACACCTGTTAATTGAAATGCATTCCAGGTGACTACCTCATGAATCTGGTTGAGAGAATGCCAAGAGTGTGCAAAGCTGTCGTCAAATATAAAATATATTTTGATTTGTTTAAAACTTTTTTGGTTACTACATGATTCCATATGTGTTATTTCATAGTTTTGATGTCTTCATTATAATTCTATGTAGAAAATAGTAAAAATAAAGAAAAATCCTGGAATGAGTAGGTGTGTCCAAACCTTTGACTGGTACTGATTATATATAATCTTCTTCCTCATCTGCCACGAGTGAGTCAAATTCCCTGAAAATTGGGCCTCTATCTTGGTTTGTCAGAGCATGAAGGGTTGGGCCTCTAGTGTCCCCTTTGTTAAACTGCCAGGGACCTGGCATAGACGTACTGTTGGGAGAATGGAGAAGGCTAGTAAAACATATTTTATTTTACAACTTGCTGTTTACCAGATAGTTAGTTAGACATGACTTGTTAAAGCAGTAATCACCCAACAGTAATGACATTTTCTGTTTCTTTGAGATTCATTGATACAAGCTTCACTATGTGAAGTATCGGGTCGTTATCCATATGTGTTGAATTATTTGAGGTAAGTACAAACAAGTTATCACTTTTACCACATAAGCAAAGGACATAGAGTAAATACATGTATAACACTATAAAGAGCTACAGACACATCATAACCATATTCAGTATATGTCACCGTTCAAATTACTCACAAGAAACACTGACATTGGCTCTGCAATGTGGCAGCATGGTCTGACATGACCTCTTCTAGAGCTTGTCAAGTCGTCTTTACGTTTCCAGTGTAAAATCACTGGCATTGCCTATTACACCAGCTAGAAACGTCTCTGTGACTCCAAACACATCATTTCTCTTATTACTAACTGCTACAGTCATCATAAGCCCTGAAGGCACCATTTTTCGTCGCTCATCTATTCCTGTCTGCTTCTCCCAAGGTCCTCTACTCCTCATTCCTCAAATAGCTGTCTGCTATATCAGGGTCCTTGCCTAACACTCCTCTTCAGTGAGAGAGACGATGATGGTGATGATGATGATGATGGTATTGGTAATGATGATGATGGTACTGGTAATGATGATGATGGTATTGGTAATGATGATGATGGTATTGGTGATGATGATGGTATTGGTAATGATGATGATGGTATTGGTGATGATGATGATGGTATTGGTGATGATGATGATGGTAATGATGATGTTATTGGTGATGATGATGATGATGCTGTTGGTGATGATGATGGTGTTGGTGATGATGACGATGCTATTGGTGATGATGATCGTGTTGGTGACGATGATGATGATGGTGGTATTGGTGATGATGATGGTGGTAATGATGATGATGATTATGATGTTATTGGTGGTGATGAAGGTGATGATAGTATTGATGATGATGATGATGATGATGATGGTATTGGTGATGATGAAGATTATGTTATTATTGACGATGATGATTATGATATTGGTGATGGTGATGATGGTGGTGGTGATGATGATTATGATATTGGTGGTGGTGATGATGATGATGGTATTGATGATGATGATTGATGTTATTGGTGGTGATGATGATGAAGGTGATGGTATTGATGATGATGATGATTATGATGTTATTGGTGGTGATGAAGGTATTAGTGATGAGGATGATGATGATGATGATGATGGTATTGGTG
>QNTS01003687.1:65448-85614 GCA_003317085.1 Hucho hucho | reverse complement strand
GGGTGAAGATGTGACGGAGCAGAGTATGGATTTGTCTGAGATAATGAACTCTTCACCAGCTATCGATCCGCGAGGATGAAGGATCCACTTTGAACAAGCCTGTGGACTTGGTGGGAAGGCTTTATTTTGGGGACTGTAAATAAAATCACCCAAATAGTCAGCCATTTATCTTCGGGCGCTGGAAAACATGTAAGGTCTAGGCTTTGGTTCTCAATATTGCTTGGAAACAAGAATCTTAGTGCAAATATATTATCAAGCCTGACAGTTTTCTTTGATCCTGAAAGTTGTTCCTGTTTAAGAGAATCAATCGCCTCTGGAAAATGGTTTGTTGGACTTTCAGTACCTCTCTCACACTCCATGTGTTATTTAGCGCTCTGGGCACGGGGTCTATCTGGAGTTATCACGTCAACTAACATGTCCAGGAGCTGTACAACAGCTTAGTGTACAGAATATGTTCATTATAGTAATTTCTGTCAAAAGCTGAGGATCGCACTTTGGGAATTGCGCACCGTATCGGTTAGACACTTGGTCCCATGGCGTGACAGAAGGCATGAATATGTCTGCTGCAGTTACATTCCACTGTGCCCTTAAGGTTATGACCGCTGTATTGGGGGAGACATTTTATTTACACTGTTTTTGGTATGTTTTGACACTTTGTGCACAAACAGGAAGTCCATTCATAAATATCTGCAAGGTTATCTGAGGCCTGGAGCAGAATTCAATTACATTTTGTCAAGGAAGTGGGTATCTGTCAGCAATAAAGGTTATTCAGTAAACCAAGCACTGACATCCACCTAGCTAGTGACTTGAAAAATGGAAGAGGATAGGGGGCAGCAGGTAGCCTAGTGGTTAGAGCGTTGGGCCAGTAACTGAAAGGTTGCTATATCAAGTCCCTGAGCTGACAAGGTAAAAATCTGTTGTTCTGAACAAGGCAGTTAACCCACTGTTCCCCGGTATGCTGTCATTGTATATAAGAATTTGTCCTTAAATGACTTGACTTGTTAAATATAGGTTACTTTTTTTTTAAATAAATAGTAGACCCACGGTATAGATGTTCTTTGCCACCAATGCTCCTTATTGGACACATCACAGCAATCTATACTCCTGAAACTGGTCATCTCTGTATACCCGGCGCAAGACCCACTGGTTGATTATTCATAAAACTCTGTTAGGCCTCACTCCTCCGTATCTGAGATATCTATTGCAGCCCTCATCCTCCACATCACAACACCCGTTCTGACAGTCACATTCTGTTAAAGGTCCCCAAAGCACACAAGTCCCTGGGTCGCTCCTCTTTTCAGTTCGCTGCAGCTTGCGACTGGAACGAGCTGCAACAAACACTCAAACTGGACAGTTTTATCTCCATCTCAAGACTCTTACTGATAGTTGTGGCTGCTTTGCGTGATGTATTTTTGTCTCAACCCTCTTGCCTTTGTGCTGTTGTCTGTGCCCAGTAATGTTTGCACAATGTTTTGTGCTGCTTCCATGTCGTGTTGCTGTCATGTTGTGTTGCTACCATGTTGTTGTCGTGTTGTGTAACTACCATGCTGTGTTGTCATGTGTTGCTGCCATGCTGTGTTGTCATGTGTTGCTGCCATGCTGTGTTGTTGTCTCAGTTCTCTCTTCGTGTAGTGTTGTGGTGTCTCTCTTGTCGTGATGTATCATTTGTCCTATATTTAGTTTTGTATTTTTTTTATCCCAGCCCCGGTCCCCGCAGGAGGCCTTTTGGTAGGCCGTCATTGTAAATAAGAATTTGTTCTTAACTGTCTAAAATAAAGGTTAAATAAAAAATATAAATAGGCAAGGAGACAACAAAGCGCGTTTTAAAAATCGTAAAAGACAAATTATTTTAACTTAAAACATTTAAGAAAGACATTTATTGTAAAATATTACGGGGAATGGGAATGAGAGGGCTGCTTACACAGTGTTGGAAAGTGATCACAGCAGTGATTGAGGGTTTGAGGCATGAGATGAGGTGTTCAGAGTCTTCAGTGCAAATCAAATCAAATCAAATTGTATTAGTCACATGAGCTGAATACAACAGGTGTAGACCTTACAGAGAAATGCTTACTTACGAGCCCCTAACCAACAATGCAGTTTCAAACAAATACACTAAGAATGAGAGATAAAAGTAACAAGTAATTAAAGAGCAGCAGTGAAATAACAATAGCGAGACTATATACAAGGTGGTAGCGATACAGAGTCAATGTGTGGGGGCACCGGTTATTTGAAGTAGTATGTACATGTAGGTAGAGTTATTAAAGTGACTATGCATAGATGACAACAGAGAGTAGCAGCGGTTTAAAGAGGGGGTGAGAGGGGGTGAGAGGGTGGGGGGGGGCACTGCAAAAAGTCTGGGTAGCCATTTGACTAGATGTTCAGGAGTCTTATGGCTTGGGGGTAGAAGCTGTTTAGAAGCCTCTTGGACGCTCCGGTACCGCTTGCCGTGTGGTAGCAGAGAGAACAGTCTATGACTAGGGTGGCTGGAGTATTTGACAATTTTTAGGGCCTTCCTCTGACACCGCCTGGTATAGAGGTCCTGTGTGGAGTGTGGAGTCTAACGGAGATTGCATCATCTGTGGATCTGTTGGGGCAGTATGAAAATTGGAGTGTGTCTAGGGTTTCTGGGATGATGGTGTTGATGTGAGCCATGACAAGCCTTTCAAAGCACTTCATGGCTACAGAACGTGAGTGTTACGGGTCGGTAGTCGTTTAGGCAGGTTACCTTAGTGTTCTCAGTCAACGCATGCTCGCAGTACACGTCCTGGTAATCCGTCTGACCCTGCGGCCTTGTGAATGTTGACCTGTTTAAAGGTCTTACTCACATCGGCTGCGGAGAGCGTAATTACACAGTCTTCCGGAACAGCTGGTGCTCTCATGCATGTTTCAGTGTTATTTGCCTCGAAGCGAGCATAGAAGTAGTTTAGCTCGTCTGGTAGGCTCTGGTTGAGGTGTTCAGAGGCTTGACTTCAGTGCAGGACAGGGGTTGAGGTGTTCAGAGGCTTGACTTCAGTGCAGGACAGTTGTTGAGGTGTTCAGAGGCTTCAGTGCAGGACAGGCTCATCATGGATGGATGGTGTTGGAGAAGAGTTCAACTCTTCCACTGAGGGCAGGACAGGATTTGACTGGGAAGACAACGAATAGGACAGCAGTTAGACAAAATAAATAAGAATTAGTTAGTCTAAGCAAGGAGTAAAACCACATTGATGTGTAATAATGTGACTGTGTTTGTGTATATAATTGACTCTACGGTAATGAGAGAAAATTCACAGGGCTACTCTGTTGCTTGGCGAGGAAACACTCAATGTGACAGTGGATGAAATGAGATATGGCTTCAGTTCGTGTCAGCACTGTTATTGGAGTGGCCATCACCTCTTAATCAGGGAACAGGAGGGGACCTAGATGTAAATACAAGTAGCAGATACATTCCATTATATCAGTGTCATCATAGGTTTGGGCAACAACTCCAAAATCTCAATATTCACAAAGTCAAACACAGACTGCGCATCTTCCCACTTGACACATCAAAGTAGCTCAAACGTTCCTGAATAAAGTCCTGATCATCCACATACCTGACGATAATTGATAACTGCGAGCGACAGCTGATGTCTGTGGTTTCATCTATTTGCCATGCAAAAAAATGCAATACATGAATCTCTCTTTTAATCTCACTTTTAATGAATGATGTGATGGAAGCTTTCAAGGCATTCTGAATTGATTTCGACATCCCAGAGAAGACAGTAGAAACCTCCATGTGTTTAGCAAGTAAAGCATTGTCACGTGCAATTACCTCTGCAAGCTCCTTGTAGTTGCCCTTGTTAGCGAAATGTTCCCTCTCCTTGTGGCCCTTGAAAGCCAACTCTTACATGCACAAAAATTGCAGTAGTGTCGATAAGCTGCTTGAGAACATCCCTGTTTCTCCATACCTTATCATTGTGTTGCGCATTTTGAATACGTAGACCTTCGTCCATTATATGATCGATTACACTTTTACCCAGAAGCTTGAATCTGATGTGGGCAATGTAATGGGTTCTACTAATTTGAATTGAATAATACCTTAAAAATGCTCACCTATCACTATTCACTATCTCAATGCCTCAATATATCCGGCAATGTCACCAACTCACCAAGCTTCTAAATCACATATGCGTAGTATTTTGTATTTATTATGGATCCCCATTAGCTGCTGCCAAGTCAGCAGCTACTCTTCCTGTGGGCCAGAAAAATGAAGGCAGTTTTAAAAATATGACAATACATTCATAGATTTCACAACCCCCTGTGTGCCCTCAGCCCCCTACTCCACTACTACCGCATATCTACATGACTAAATCCATGTGTACGTTTGTGTATAGTGCGTATGTTATCGTGTGTGTGTGTGTATGCATGTGTTTGTGCCTATGTTAGTGTTGCTTCACAGTCCCCACTGTTCCATAAGGAGTATTTTTGTCTGTTTTTAAATCGAATTTTACTGCTTGCATCAGTTACTATATGTGGAATAGAGTTCCATGTAGTCATGGCTCTATGTAGTACTGTGTGCCTCCCATAGTCTGTTCTGGACTTGGGGACTGTGAAGAGACCTTGTGGGGTATGCATGGGAGTCCAAGCTGTGCGCCAGTAGTTCAAACAGACAGCTCAGCGCATTCAATATGTCAATACCTCTCATAAATACAAGTAGTGATGAAGTCAATCTCTCCTCCGCTTTGAGCCAGGAGAGATTGACATGCATATTATTAATTTAAGCTCTCTGTGTACATCCAAGGACCAGCTGTGCTGCCCTGTTCTGAGCCTATTGCAATTTTCCCTTTTTGTGGTACCTGACCACACGACAGAACAGTACAGGTGCGACAAAACTAGGGCCTGTAGGACCTGCATTGTTAATAGTGCTGTTAAGAAGGTAGAGCAGCGCTTTATTATGGACATACCTCTCCTCATCTTAGCTACTGTTCTATCAATATGTTTTGACCATGACAGTTTACAATCCAGGGTTACTCGAAAAAGTTGAGTCACGCTCAATTTCCACATTATTTATTACAATATTTAGTTTAGGTTTGGGGTTTAGTGAATGATTTGTCCCAAATACAATGCTTTTAGTTTTAGAAATATTTAGGGGCCTAGACAGCTGCCCTTGGGAATTACTGATCCTACCTGGATTTTGTTGGAGAGGCTTCCATTAAAGAACACCCTCTGTGTTATGTTAGCCAGGTAACTCTTTATCCACAATATAGCAGGGGGTGTAAAGCCATAACACATACGTTTTTCCAGCAGCAGACTATGATCGATAATGTTAGTCACACTGAAGTCTAACTAAACAGCCGCCACAATCTTTTTATTATCAATTTCTCTCAGCCAATCAGTCATTTGTGTAAGTTCTGTGCTTGTTGAATGTCCTTCCCTGATCCTTTGATTGAATGGACAACATGTTAGTTCGTACTGCAAAATCTTTGATTGGTTGGAGGACGTCCTCCGGAAGTCGTCATAATTACCATGTAGGTCTATGGAAGGTGGTGAGGAGCACGAGCTTCCTAGGTGTTGTATTGAAGTTAATGTAGCCAGAGGAAGACAGAAAATAGTAACTCAACTGTAGACCCTTAGACCCTACCCACCGTGCACAGAAGTCAGTTCAACATCTAGTTTTGATTTACATTTGGTTGAGTTGTCAACTAACGTGAATTCAATGTGAAATTGGATTTCAATTAAAAGTTGCTTAAAAAATATATGAAATTTCTCCTACGTTGATAACTTTCTGCCAATCCAATTAGTATTGCACATTGATTCAACGTCATCACCTTGATTTTTTTGTTGTTGAAATGACGTGGTAACAACATTGATTCAACCGTTTTTTGCCCAGTCCTTTTAGACCCACAGCATCATGTAAATTTCAGAGAGACACTCAGATGTTGTATATGGAACTAATTTCTAGACACTCCAATTTAAGAAAGGTGATAAGTCTGCAGAATCGGTCATATTAAGCTGAAGCTGGTTAGAAATGTATATTCCTTTAACGGAAGGAAAACCATTCAACTTGGGGGTTTTCAGTCTCCTTCTTGAGCCATGTTTGTGTAATAGCCATGCTCAAGGGCTCGTTAAAATCTTGAAAAAGTTGCTTCTAAATGGACTAAAGCCCCCCATTCAATGAAAGGGGCTTTCTGAATGAAAGGGGCTTTCTGAATGAAAGGGGCCATGACGTTATTTCTGTTGGTGGGCTAATCTCTGGAACCAATATTCCATTCTGGCAGCAGTGCTAACCCAGGCCAATATGAATCAAGTGGAGATAGGAGAGAGAGAGAAAACATCTCTGGATGAAGACCATACGCTGCACTCACGAAACAACCTTTTGTTAATTTCACTGACAAATGAACAATTTGTAGTATTTTATTGGAAATGACACAGGTTTGCCAGCCTTGATTTGTTTGAGAAGCAAAGACTGATGTTGCCAATGTGGTTTTATGCGTGTTAAAAAGCTGATTTTGTTCATGATAAAAGTGTTTCACAACACTGCTCAGGAATTCTGGGACTTCTCTGGAGTGCTGTACTGGCCATAATTAACCCTGTCACATTTGGCAAAATCATGTTGGACAAATGTGAGGTTCAAACATTGGTGCACTGCCTGTTTGGATCTGTGCAACTTCTATAATTCTACTCCATCAGAGGTCATGACAGTATGGGCAATGTACTGTATGGACCTATTGTTGTATCTAAATTAACTGGAGAGGTCTCCAACAGTTCCTGTGAACAGTATGGGCAACGGGCTGTATGGACCTATTGTTGTATCTAAATTAACTGGAGAGGTCTCCAACAGTTCCTGTGAACAGTATGGGCAACGGGCTGTATGGACCTATTGTTGTATCTAAATTAACTGGAGAGGTCTCCAACAGTTCCTGTGAACAGTATGGGCAACGTACTGTATGGACCTATTGTTGTATCTAAATTAACTGGAGAGGTCTCCAACAGTTCCTGTGAACAGTATGGGCAACGTGCTGTATGGACCTATTGTCCCCAGCTGTAACTGACTCCTCTCTCCCCTATTAGTGTTTTGAAGACTGGTGCCCTGGCTTCACACAATAAACTGTCTTGTTGTATCTAAATCAACTGGAGAGGTCTCCCACATTTCCAGTGAACTTTGGGTGTGTGTGTGTGTGTGTATGAAGACATTAGCCTGCAGAGTACAAGACCGACTTTAAATGCTAGATTAGACAGGCCTTGTTAGGGATGGTTGTCACAAGTCACCAATCGTTTGTGTCAATTGAAAACAGAACTGTAAGATAAGTAAGGGTAGGTGTATAACACCCAAGTTTTTCCCTAAAATGTGCATACAAGCTCCTGTTTTCCCTGCTAGGTTAACAACGAATAACTTAAAACATCTGTAGACTTTATTCGATTCACAGTCATTGGCAACAATTATAGATCACTCGCTTTAGGCACACAGACACAGCAGATGTACATAAATCATAATGTGGTAACTGTTACCAAGAATCGTTACTGTTTTTATCGATCAGTTTGGGGCTAAATCACCAAAGAAACATTCACTGGTGGTGACTACATTTCCTCCATCTGTTTTATCTGATATGGTTTGCACGAGATTAGCAGAAATCTATTTCCGCTTCTCTTTAAACAGTGTCACAGACCAACTCCCACTTCACAGCAACAGCAACCTCCTTTTCTTTACACAAATGCACACTGCCAGTGCTCCTAAATCCCGTATCTGAAACCATGTGCTGCGATACTGTGGAGGAACTGCACAAGCCTAAAATGATCCCCCTGATCAGTCGTTTGAAGGTCCCTGATGTTACTAAAAGCAACTAATGTTTCCGTGTCTCCTCAGAGTCTGCCGTGTCCCAGGCAGAACAGCACTTAAGATATAATTGAGGAGCAGCATTCATGACCAATCTGTCAATCATGTTCCCAAACTTTTGGGGACCCCTCCTATAGGAAGTTTGGGGTACTGCAGGATAGTTGAGTCAGTATAATACTGTGCTGTCAGATAAATGACTCAAGGAGGCATGAGGCTGTTTTAAAATGTACCCCATATGCCACTGGTTATGGCTCATTAAAGAGATTTTCTGGTACTTTTGTGTATTTTGTAGCAACTACTTCTGAAAGTAGCGCTCACGAGCAAAAAGTGATCCCCGAAAATTACGTACAATGTCACGTGTGCAGATATGTGCACCACGTCATTGCTCTGTCTCTCTGATGTATGTTCATCTCGCTAGCTGTCACTCAACTACTCAACTGACACATCTGGCCCAAAGCGAGAGGTTTAAAATACTGAGTACTCGCCAAAGTTCCGGAACATGTCTTTAATGGACCCTTTCCAACAACATTGTTCATTTTAAATTCTCCAGCCATGCTGGGTCTGGCCTTCCTATCGTTAAGAGTCATGATGCCCAACCCGGGTTGTTTACACACACGTTACTCTGTCACCTTCACCTACCTCTTCATCTGGGTTTGTAAATAAACCCAGCGTCCCCCTGAGCTCTGAGTCCTATTAATATTACAAGTCTGCTGCATTATGAATGAGAACAGGTGTGAAGCCCTACAACAGGCTGTATGTATAAACATAGAAATGACCTGCACACATCCACTTCACCCAGGGGTGGACAATTCCAGTCCTCGAGGGCCTGATTGTTGTCAAAGTTTTGCCCCAGCTAACACACCTGACTCCAATAATCACCTCATCATGATCTTCAGTTTAGAATGCAATTTGTTTAAATAGCTGTGTTTGCTAGGGATGGAGAAAAAGTGTGACACCTATCGGGCCCTGGAGGACTGGAGTTGCCCACGCCTGAAACCAGTTCAACCTAACCCACACAGTGAACCAGCTAGTGTGAACAGTGTTCTGCAAGTAAGTCTGCATATCTGCTATATGTATAGGACACCAGAAGGGTAAAAGGGATGATCATTTTCTCTTCTCCAATAACACCATCGCTGCTCTACCTTCTTAACAGCACTATCAACAACGCAGGTCCTACAGGCTCTAGTTTTGTCGCACCTGGACTACTGTTCAGTCGTGTGGTCAGGGATCACAAAGAGGGACCTCGGAAAATTTCTATTGGCTCAGAACAGGGCAACACGGCTGGCCCTTAAATGTACACGGAGAGCTAACATTAATAATATGCATGTCAATCTCTCCTGGCTCAAAGTGGAGGAGAGATTGACTTCATCACTACTTGTCTTTGTGAGAAGTATTGACATGTTGAAAGCATCAAGCTGTCTGTTTGAACTACTGGCACACAGCTCAGACACCCATGCATACCCCACAAGACATGCCACCAGAGGTCTCTTCACAGTCCCCAAGTCCAGAACAGACTATGGGAGATGCACAGTACTACATGACTACATGGAACTGTATTCCACATCAGGTAACTGATGCAAGAATTATAATCATATTTTAAAAAACAGGGAAAAATACACCTCATGGAACAGCGGGGCTGTGAAGAGACACACACAGGCACAGACACATGATACGACGTACTCTACACACACATACACATGGAATATGTGATAGTGGAGTAGTGGCCTGAGGGATCAGACTAAATGTATTGGGTAAAGTGTTATGGAATGTAATATTTTAAATTGTATATGTTGTAACTGACTTAATGTTACTGCTGCCTTAGCAGGAACTAATGGGGATCCTTAATAAATACAAATACATTTACCTGGTCATAAAGTTTAATACCAGTCAGGTATTATTTAGCATGTCTAATTTTTGACCCCCTTCTCCCTCTCACTCCCCTCTCTGTTGCTGTTTTGTATTTGTTATAATAGGCCCTCACAGCTACAAACAGAGGGGATCTTTCATAGACCTTTCAGAGCCACTGGTCTCAGAAATTATTCATCCTATTGTATGGAACTGTCCTGGGCTGCAGCTAGTGGGAGATGATGGTAGTGGTGGGATCCACCCTGCTGAACCTCAGGCCGTCCTCAGAGGCCGTGAGGCTGATGACAACCATAAACCAGCAAGATGTTCCAACGTTCTGAGAGACCGCTGAGTGTAGTATTGTAGTTGTAACTTAACGACAACGTATGGAATGTAGGAATACATCAGGGGGACAGATAGAAGACGATGAATCATCCCGCTGTGTTCTGTTCACCTCCTCTATTTTATAAACGTTGTTTTCCTTATTTTAAGGCAGCCATGACTCTATAACAAAAACAGACACATGCACACAAGTATTTAATATTCTCACACACACATCTCCATTCTCTGGATAAGAGGTGGCGGTATCTCCCGTGCCAGGTGTGCAGTCGCAGTGACTGTGACCCCCAGAGATCGTCCGTCTGTCACACAGCGGGGAAACAAACGACAAAGCTCTTCCAGCTATTCATTTTCTCGCCCATCCACTCCGACTGGCTTTTATCAAATTTGTCAAGTTTTGGGATAGAAATGACTGTGACAGGCTTTTTCCTTTCAAAATGTTTCGTTTCAGAGACTTATTTAAAATGTATTGGGATTTTTTCTCGTCTTTTCTCAGAGGAAAACATGAGCTATCGTCGCTCCACGCTAGAATATTCAGTTCATTCTATCTGTTTAGCAGTTTTTTATTTGACAGTATGATCCTGCAACATTACACATGTGCTTCCATTCCTGGGAAGTATTAATACATTGGATTGGTGTTTGTGTGTGTTATGGACCAGAAGTCCTAACAAGGATAGTAAAACAAGGAAGATTTGGACAAGTGGGGACATTTCACAGGTTCCCAGGCTTAGGGGTTAGGTTCAGGCTTATGGGTTAGGTTCAGGCTTAGGGGTTAGGTTCAGGGTTAGGGTTACAATTAGGGTTAGGGTTAAGTTTAAAGTTAGGAGTTAGAGGTTAACGTTAGGGTTAGGTTAGGGGTTAGGGAAAATAGGATTTTGAATGGGAATCAATTGTTTGGTCCCCACAAGAATAGTAAAAGAAACGTGTGTGTGTGTGTGTGTGTGTGTGTGTGTGTGTCAAAGTGTGAGAGAACTTTGTTTGCGTAATTAAGTGTACTTTGTGGTCCTCACTGGTAAGAAGAATTGCATGCAGCATATTTAAAGAGCGAGGCACCACTCCCAGACACTTAAACGCAACAGTTGTCTTTACTACGTTTTTCATTCTGCATTATTCAACAGGCTCTTCCACCTTTCAAATAAGTCATATCGTATCCATTATTAAGGTGTTTTTTACTCTGGCAGGAGGTACCTTCAATTATTCAATGGCAATATAGAGCTTTGCAAGGGGTTAATGGGACTTTTGCTGGCACTGAACGGCAGGGAGGTACGAGGGGGATAGAGGATTGATGACAGGTCTAGTGGCGGGGTGAGAGAGTGTGGTACCGGGGGGAATAATGCTGTGAGATGGAGAAATTGAGTGGGCGGTGGCCTCTGGGATGGCTGAGAAGTGCAGAGAGAAGGAGAGATGCAGTGGTCCAAAGTGTGACCGGAGGAGTGTGTGTGTGTGTTTGGATGTGTGTGTGTGTGTGTTTGGATGTGTGTGTGTGTGTGTGTTTGGATGTGCATGTGTGTTTGGGTGTGTGTGGCGGAGGACGTGTTTCTTCGTCTCTCCTAGCCACACTGTTATACTCTGTCAACGTACCACGCCACTGACCGCAGGTTGAGTCACCTAAGTTGTGACCTTGAGGGACCTTGGTCTAGGTGAGTTGATTGCCTTGTGTGCCATGGAGAGCCCTGTTAGGGCAAACTGCCAACAAGGATTTCAAATTCCATCATAACATAGCGTTGAAATATTACTGACTGGCTAGAGATACGCCGTTGAAGTGCTGCTGACAGTCTAGAGATGGTTTGTTGAGCATCTATTCCATGGACTATAGACTACCATGTTGACAATGATGAGATTTACAGTTGAGATGCTACTGAAAGGCTAGAGATGCTGCTGATGCTCTAGAGATGGTTTGTTGACAGACACTTTCTTGTTAAAATTCAACAGACTTACAGTTGACATGTTACTGATAGTGTGTGGATCAGTTTGTATCTATGGACCCGTGTTTCTAGTAGCATGATCTTGTTAAACATGGTGTTATCCACAGTAACTAACCATTCTAGTGGCATGATCTTGTTAAACATGGTGTTATCCACAGTAACTAACCTTTCTAGTAGCATGATCTTGTTAAACATGGTGTTATCCACAGTAACTAACCATTCTAGTAGCATGATCTTGTTAATTAACATGGTATTTTCCACAGTAACTAACCATTCTAGTGGCATGATCTTGTTAAACATGGTGTTATCCACAGTAACTAACCATTCTAGTAGCATGATCTTGTTAAACATGGTGTTATCCACAGTAACTAACCATTCTAGTAGCATGATCTTGTTAATTAACATGGTATTTTCCACAGTAACTAACCATTCCAGTAGCATGATCTTGTTAATTAACATGGTATTTTCCACAGTAACTAACCATTCCAGTAGCATGATCTTGTTAATTAACATGGTATTTTCCACAGTAACTAACCATTCCAGTAGCATGATCTTGTTAATTAACATGGTGTTTTCCACAGTAACTAACCATTCCAGTAGCATGATCTTGTTAATTAACATGGTATTTTCCACAGTAACTAACCATTCCAGTAGCATGATCTTGTTAATTAACATGGTATTTTCCACAGTAACTAACCATTCCAGTAGCATGATGTTGTTAATTAACATGGTGTTTTCCACAGTAACTAACCATTCCAGAGAGATTGTCATCCCAGCTTTACAACATGAGTGTGTGGCCCCTAGTGATCCAACTCACACATTGAAAATCGAGATTATTCATTTGACACATAATATGACATTTCAAAAATATATTAAATTTGGCGATCAGTCCCGGAAATATTTTGGTGCATGACCCAACACAGGTCAGTAACACGTGACGCAGATTCTGTGCTTTTTTTACAATATGCACATAGGCGTTACTTTACTACAATCATTGTAGCCTACATTGTAGACTTTTAGCAATCTGTTCACATTACGGAGGTTATGGACTCAGTATCAGCCCACATCATCTTGTCTGATCATTCGTTCATCATATTAAACATTACATCCACCATGGAACTGGTAAAAAGTAATCATTTTACTTCATCATGACTTATTGATTTGACGATCCATCCCTTCAATTTATAATGTAATATATTGGAAATTAAGAATTGAACTGTCCATAGCTATTAATGTGATCAAGACATAATACAATGCATTTAGCACGTCTCATTACATTTTATAAAATGAAATTCAATGTTGTCCAGTTTCAGTCTGTGAGACCTTTGACGAAGTGAGAAGTTTATTAAATGTAATATTTAACACCAATCGATTAACAGAAGTCTTAATGAAATCCTTGGAAAACCATATGGTCTCAAGGATTCTAGATCTTTACACTTTCTTTAAAAACACAACGTATGAGATCAGACGGACACTCCTGAGTTAATGATTCCAGGCTGAGGTCGTACACTAACTAGTACACTTGAGCACTCCTCATAATGTTAAGGAATGTTTCCTAGGACAGTGATCACCTGCCTTACGGTAGTGTAGGCAAATCCATTTCGTCCAAGAGACTCTCTTTCTATCATTAGAAATGTTGCAGCTCCCCCTATTGGTAAGGACAAAGTTAGAGGACGTATTGTATTGTACACAGTATTATAAGAATCTGTAATGTACAGCCAAAGTTCTAGAGCTCTTCAGACGGCTCTGTAATGTACAGCCAAAGTTCTAGAGCTCTTCAGACGGCTCTGTAATGTACAGCCAAAGTTCTAGAGCTCTTCAGATGGTCTGTAATGTACAGCCTGTCAGGAAACAACAATACCAGGAGTACATGCTATATCGAATGTCATCGCTGTCAGTGATCTCTGACTTTGGTTTGCCTTAATGGCCCAGGCTTTGTCCCAAACCAATTCCATTTATAGTGCACTACTTTCGACCAGGGCCCATAATCTAATGTAGTGGACTATAAAGGGTTCCATTTAGGACCAATACTCAGTCAATACAGCGGTGCTGGCCAAGTCATTAAAGCATTTATGAGTGAGTAATTGGCCATGCCTGATCTTAAATGTCACCAATATCCGCCCTGGTTCTATGGTATACATATGAGCTTGTACTTTTTCCACAAGAAAAAGTCCTCTGATCTCTTAACGCAATTATGGTTTTATTGCTGCCAATCACAAGACAAAAGCGTTTTTTTTTTTTTTGACAAACCCCTTTCATTTCGGCGACTCACAGTTCCCTCTGTCCTCTTTACACCCATAACCAAAATGGAGATAGAATGTGTAGACGCGTCGTCGTTGGCAGTAAAAGCGAGGGATTGATTGGCGGGATTGATTGGTAAAATTGAGGGATTGATTGGCGGGATTGATTGGTAAAATTGAGGGATTGATTGGCGGGATTGATTGGTAAAATTGAGGGATTGATTGGCGGGATTGATTGGTAAAATTGAGCGATTGATTGGCGGGATTGATTGGTAAAATTGAGGGATTGATTGGCGGGATTGATTGGTAAAATTGAGGGATTGATTGGTGGGATTGATTGGTAAAATTGAGGGATTGATTGGCGAAACAAATTCATGGAGAAACTTAAAGAACACTCACTTTTTCTAAGTTAATCAAGATAGAGGGAGGATAGATGTTCAGAGAAAGCGAGGGGTAAGACAGAAAAGAGAGAGGAGAAGGAAGATGATGAAATGTTCGGGGAGGAGAGGAGAACTTGAGTCTGAAGAGGAAACATGCATTCCCACCGTGCAATCGGAAAGTATTCAGATCCCTTCACTTTTTCCACATTTTGTTACATTACAGCCTTATTCTAAAATGGAATAGCTGTTTTTTTCCCCCTCATCAATCTACACACAATACCCCATAATGACAAAAGAAAAAACTGGTTTGTAGAAATTTTTGCAAATTTATAAAAAATAAAAACTGAAATGTCACATTTACATTAGAATTCAGACCCTTTACTCAGTACTTTGTTGAAGCACCTTTGACAGCCTTGAGTCTTCTTGGGTATGACGCTGCAAGCTTGTATTTGGGGAGGGAATTGTATACTCCTGTATTTGGGGAGTTTCTCCCATTCTTCTCTGCAGATCTTCTCAAGCTCTGTCTGGGCTTTAGCTGTGCCACTCAAGGACATACAGAGACCTGTACTTTGCTATGTTCATCTTTCCCTCAATCCTGACTAGTCTCCCAGTCCCTGCCGCTGAAAAACATCCCCACAAAATGATGCTGCCACCACCATGCTTCACCGTAGGGATGGTGTCAGGTATTCTCCAGACGTGACGCTCGGCATTTAGGCCAAAGAGTTCAATCTTGGTTTCATCAGACCAGAGAATCTTGTTTTTCATGGCCTGAGAGTCCTTTAGGTGCCTTTTGGCAAATCTCTCTCTCTCTGTAGTCTCTTTCTCTCTCTCTGTAGTCTATCCCTCTCTCTCTCTGTAGTCTATCAGTCTCTCTCTCTATCCCTATCTCCCTCCTTTTTTCTTTGTCTGAACTGTGTCCAGAGTGGAGGGTCAGGGTCAGGTCAAGGGTCAGGGTCAAGCTAATGACAAATCACCCAGAGTGGAGGGTCAGGGTAAAGCTGTGTGTGTGAGAGATACCAGAAATATAGGAGTTGCCTGTCGTTTCCTCCTCTTCAGACTGCCATCATGGAGCAGCCTATTGACAAATCACACAGAGACATTAACCAGAAGTCCTGTGTCCAGTGCATTCGGAAAGTATTCAGAGCCCTTCCTTTTTTCCACATTTTGTTACGTTACAGCCTTATTCTAAAATGGATTCAATAAAAACATGTCCTTATCAATCTACACACAATACCCCATAATGACATCACAATACCCCATAATGACATCACAATACCCCACAATGACATCACAATACCCCATAATGACACAATACCCCATAATGACATCACAATACCCCACAATGACATCACAATACCCCATAATGACACAATACCCCATAATGACATCACAATACCCCACAATGACATCACAATACCCCANAGAGAGAGAGAGAGAGAGAGAGAGAGAGAGAGAGATAGACTACAGAGAGAGAGAGAGAGAGAGAGAGAGAGAGATAGACTACAGAGAGAGAGAGAGAGAGAGAGAGAGAGAGAGATAGACTACAGAGAGAGAGAGAGAGAGAGAGGGATAGACTACAGAGAGGGAGAGAGATTGACTACAGAGAGAGCGAGGGAAAGAGAGTTCACTGCAGTCCTGAGTCGTCCGTACGCTTTCCGGCCAAACACTAGATACAAATTTGGTCTACTGTTACACCAACTCTCATGGGTGAGTTTGAAACTGCCCAAATATGCCAAGTTACTTCATGATTACTGACTTTACAATTGGCAAAGTAAACGGTTAAGCTCTCCCTTTAGCCAAACGCTCAGTTGGCGGCATTAAAATGTAAAAATCACTCAGCAAATGAACACTACTTTCAAGGTTCATCTCTTTGCTGGAATACAACACTCAGACAATTTCTCCCTTTTGAAATGCTATGCGTTCTAGTCCTGGTTTTTGGGTTCTTTAGTATTGAACATTTTAGGCTCTAGGAACGAAACAAAGGGGGAAAATCGGTTACATTTAGGCAGGAGTAGACGGCGTAATGACTGGCTACGTAATGGCAGGCACCTGGACAACGGCACAACAAGAGTGGAAGAAAGAAGGGCATAGCTGGTGATTACAGATTGGGAGAAAGCGTTTGGCATACCTGGTGATTACAGACTGGGAGATAGCGTTTGGCATAGCTGGTGATTACAGACTGGGAGATAGCATTTGACATAGCTGGTGAAAACAGATTGGGAGATAGCGTTTGGCATAGCTGGTGAATACAGATTGGGAGATAGCGTTTGGCATTGCTGGTGATTACAGATTGGGAGATAGCATTTGGCATAGCTGGTGATTACAGATTGGGAGATAGCGTTTGGCATAGCTGGTGATTACAGATTGGGAGATAGCGTTTGGCATAGCTAGTGATTACAGACTGGAAGATAGCGTTTGGCATAGCTGGTGATTACAGATTGGGAGATAGCGTTTGGCATAGCTAGTGATTACAGATTGGGAGATAGCGTTTGGCATAGCTAGTGATTACAGACTGGGAGATAGCATTTGACATAGCTGGTGAATACAGATTGGGAGAAAGCGTTTGACATAGCTGGTGAATACAGATTGGGAGAAAGCGTTTGGCATAGCTGGTGAATACAGATTGGGAGATAGCGTTTGGCATAGCTGGTGATTACAGATTGGGAGATAGCGTTTGGCATAGCTGGTGATTACAGACTGGGAGATAGCGTTTGACATAGCTAGTGATTACAGACTGGGAGATAGCGTTTGGCATAGCTAGTGATTACAGATTGGGAGATAGCGTTTGGCATAGCTAGTGATTACAGACTGGGAGATAGTGTTTTGCGGATGTGCATTTCATTGCACATTTTAACTAAATGTTTGAATCATGCATCACAGTGAGGGTTAGATTAGTTATCACATGATCTCTTGTGATTGGCTGTCATAACCAGTTATGTTGTGTCATGCCACTTTGGGTTTTTTAAGTGAGGATTGGAATGAGGGTGTTGGTATTGTGGGGTTATCCTGCAGGATGATGACTTAAAAAATACATGTGTTCTCAATTCTCAGCAATGCAGTATCTGTGTTATTACGCTTATACTTAATTAATCATACTTAAACATGATGGATTAAATATCATTTCTAAATTAATCATGCATACAGCACATAATCACAGGCTTATATCATACACATTCCAGACCCACTCCTGCTATGAAAACAAAACATTTCTTCTTGACATCAAATCCCTACCAGACAGCCATTTTATCCCATCCTTTAAAACACACCATCCATCTTTTTTGTTTACCCCCTACTTTATTTGTTAAACCGTTTTGTTTTCCGACTGCACCGTTGACAGCTGCTTGTTGTGCTAAACACTGTCAGTCTGTCTGTCAGTCTGTCTGCGGGGTTGGATGGCGACGACGACGACGGCGATAGTCTGATAGTCACTCACAAGTGACAGGTTTACATTCAGACAATCTGCCCCATCTGCCACACACACAGACACAAACACACACACACTCCCGCTGTTTCCAAGGGAGCCTGGCAGTTGGGCCGGCAGAGCGTGGGCCTCAGAGGTAGTGGTGTGGAGTAACAATTACAGTGCCATACTCTTAACAGAAGGGGAGGGGCCAGAGGGGTATACTATGAAGAAAGCTACATCTACTCAGGCTTTTATAAAGCTAGCCAGCTTCAGTTAGCTTCACATTCCGGATGAGGCTTTTATAAAGCTAGCTGGCTTCAGTTAGCTTCACATTCCAGGTCAGGCTTTTATAAAGCTAGCTGGCTTCAGTTAGCTTCACATTCCGGATGAGGCTTTTATAAAGCTAGCTGGCTTCAGTTAGCTTCACATTCCAGGTCAGGCTTTTATAAAGCTAGCCGGCTTCAGTTAGCTTCACATTCAAGATCCGGCTTTTATATAGCTAGCCAGTTTCAGTTAGCTTCACATTCCAGCTCATTCTTCATCCGTACAGCGACGGTGGATATTGCTCGTCCTCCTGCCACTAATTCTAGCAGGCTTGTAACTGCGCGTGCACATGGCTAGTCAAACACCAAACTCTGAATTGAGACAATGCTGAAACGTCAATCCATGGGCGAGTCAGTGTGACAAAATCAAAATGAAAAAGTGATCTTGCAAATTCAGCAGGCTAGGGTGTGAAATGGGTCTTTAGAAGTGGTGTCTTTATTTTATTACTTATTGTTAATATTGTTATTATTGTTATTATTGTTATTATTGTTATTATTGTTAATATTGTTATTATTGTTAATATTGTTATTATTGTTATTATTGTTAATATTGTTAATATTGTTAATATTGTTATTATTGTTAATATTGTTATTATTGTTATTATTGTTATTATTGTTAATATTGTTATTATTGGTATTATTGGTATTATTGTTGTTATTATTGTTATTATTGTTATTATTGTTATTATTGTTAATATTGTTGTTATTGTTATTATTGTTAATATTGTTATTATTATTATTGTTATTATTGTTATTATTGTTATCGTTAATGGCGTCTTTGGTGTGCTGTGGTGTGCATGAGCACATTTCCCCCCCCCACTGCTATCGATAAAACAATTGTATTAAATCCTGCAGAGGTTTTACTGTGCTTGACATTTCAAATGCATTATGTTGTTACTAAATGTGTAATGTGATAGGTATTTAAAAAAAAAAAATGTAACACAAAAAAATATATTAGGTTAATAAAATATTTGAGCAGTCGTCTTCATCAAATCATATCAAATTTGACTTGTCACATGCAGTGTAAACAACAGGTGCAGACTAACAGGGAAATGTTTACTTACGGGCCCTTCAACAATGCAGAGAGAGAGAGAATTGAGAATTAATAGAAAAGTAAAAATACGTAATAATAAATACACAATGAGTAACGATAACTTAACCACATACACGGAGTATCAGTGCTGAGTCCATGTGCAGGGGTACGCGGTCATTGAGGTAGGTATGTACGTATAACTAGGGGTAAAGTGACTAGGCAACAGGATCGATAATAAACAGTAGCAGCAGCGTCAACAAAGTTAGCGCAAAAAGGATCAATGCAGGTAGTCCAGGTATCTATTTGGTTAACTATTTAACTAACTATTTAGCAGTCTTATGGCTTGGGGGTAGAAGCTGTTCAGGGTCCTGCTGGTTCCAGACTTGGTGCATCGGTTCCGCTTGCCGTGCGGTAGCAGAGACTAGGGTGGCTGGAGTCTTTGAGCATTTTCAGGGCCTTCCTCTGACACCGCCTGGTATAGAGGTCCTGGATCGCAGGGAGCTTGGCCCCAGTGATATACTTGGCCGTACGCATTACCCTCTGCAGCGGTCGCCATACCAGGCGGTGATGCAGCCAGTCAATATGCTCTCAATGGTGCAGCTGTAGAACATTTTGAGGATCTGTTTCCTGTAGTCAATGATCAGCTCCTTTGTTTTGCTAACGTTGAGGGAGAGGTTGTTGTCCTGACATCACACTGAAGGGGATATTGATGAAATCTTTGCGAGAGTGAGGGAATCTGATTTCATTGGTCCTCAACTCGCGGTTCTGACACTTCATTCAGGATAAATGGAGTTAGCCCTGAGTTAGTCTGCCCTGGACCAGGTTAGTTCTGAATGCAGGATAGTGGAGTTAGCCCTGAGTTAGCCCTGAGTTAGTCTGCCCTGGA
>QNTS01003687.1:11986-33881 GCA_003317085.1 Hucho hucho | reverse complement strand
TGTGTGTGTGTGTGTGTGTGTGTGTGTGTGTGTGTGTGTGTGTGTGTGTGTGTGTGTGTGTGTGTGTGTGTGTGTGTGTGTGCCCGTCATACTGTCTCCAACAGGATTTAATGTAGTCCCTCAGGCCTTGTGCACTAAAGCAGTGAGTGACAGCTGGCAGGGTGTGTGAGAGTACGTGTGTCTATGCCTGAGCTCATTCCTGCTAATACACATGTGTGTTCAGTGTGTGTTCAGTGTGTGTTCGGGGTGTGTGTACAGTGTGTGTACAGTGTGTGTACGGTGTGTGTACGGTGTGTGTTCGGTGTGTGTACAGTGTGTTCAGCGTGTGTTCAGTGTGTTGAGTGTGTGTACAGTGTGTGTACAGTGTTATTTGCTAGCAGATTATTTGCTAGCAGGTTTTTTGCTAGCAGGGTTATGGGGGTTCTCTTACAGTGGATCCAAACCTTTAGTTCATCCTACTGATGATATGTTGCTTGTCAGCAGTCAAGTTTTCAAGATATAGGATTTTCAAGAAGTGAAGTGTCACTTGCCACATCGTCATCATAGATTCGTTTAGCATCATCATGATTTTTAAAATTTTATTTCACCTTTATTTAACCAGGTAGTTCTATATGATGTCATAATACAGGTAGGCCAGTTGAGAACAAGTTCTCATTTACAACTGCGACCTGGCCAAGATAAAGCAAAGCAGTGCGACAAAAACACAGAGTTACACATAAACGAACGTACAGTCAATAACACAATAGAAAAGTCTATATACAGTGTGTGCAAATGTAGTAAGGTTAGGGAGGTAAGGCAATAAATAGGCCATAGTGGCAAAATAATTACTATTTAGCATTAACACTGGAGTGATGGATGTGCAGATGATGATGTGCAAGTAGAGATAATGGGGTGCAAAAGAGCAACAAAAAAAATTACAATATGGGGATGAGGTAGTTGGGTGTGCTATTTACAGATGGGCTATGTACAGGTACATTGATCGGTAAGCTGCTCTGACAGCTGATGCTTAAAGTTAGTGAGGGAGATATAAGATTTTTGCAATTCGTTCCAGTCATTGGCAGCAGAGAACTGGAAGGAAAGGCAGCCATAGGAGGTGTTGGCTTTGGGAATGACCAGTGAAATATACTATTTTGGGACAGTATCAACAGTGAACAAATATTATTTTTTTACCAAAACATTGTTTTTAAGTTGAGTTTTCCTTCAATATATCACCCCTATACATTGCAATTGATTGAGTCCTGATAAATTTGGACCTAAAAGTCTTGAACTCTGAAATGCTCTTGAAACCTTTCTCCATCATCACTTGTATTTGTAAAAGGATTCTTATGAACTATTATTGATTGAGGATCAAAATGTGATTTATACTTTTCTGTAGGTCAGATTATATGGTGATATTCTAGATGAATGTAACTCGCTATAGAGATACCTATAAATTAGGAAACAACAAAGAGCTTCTCAAAAATGTTTGCATTAAAGAGTGTTTTAACCAAACACACTGCAATATAATGGAACGTAACATAACGCACTGAGCCCACAGACAAGTCCCTGACAGTGACGTACAACTGACATGCACTATCCCGCCGCTTCCTGTATCATTTACGCCTGTTTACATTAGCAAGATTAGACAGAACATTAGCAGCCACTTGCTAATAGCAGACAGATCATTATTAGCAGCCTAAATAATGGATCGCCATTTGATGTAAAGGGCATACTCTTCATTATTAACGTGCACACACTAACACAGCTGTGGTCGAGCATTAGCTGGCCACTTGAACCCGTGTCATGGCCTGAGCCTGTGAATGCCAACAGTGTGTGAGCTGCTGTCTCCAATCCACAGGCTCTCGTTTCTATACCTTAATCCATTGCCATTGTTACAGTTGCTACTGTTGGGACGGGTCGGGTGTTTTGGGGGGATGTGTGTTTGTGTGCGTGCGATTGTGCATGCATTTGTGTCATTTTATCTGTGTGTGTTTGTGTGTCCATTAAGTATGTGTGTGTGTTGGCAGTACATCAAACCTGCCCTGAGAACAACAGAACTCCCAGTGCCACTCAAAGCACAGCGAAGCCAAGTCACACAGTCCCCCCCTAATCTCCCATAATCCACTCTGTCTCCAGCCAGGTGATCTCAATGTCAGGCTACGCTCTGACATCCCTGGTGTGTGACCGCTCTGAGCTCTGGTCCTCATTCTCCCATCAGCCTCTGGTTGTCACCTCTTATTGCATCTATGTCAGTCTCTAGCCAATAGAAGAACCTCCTCTACAGTCCCCAACCCTGCTAAGAACTGGGAAATCTTCTCATGGCCTGTGTCTTTCAGTGGGCATATTCCATGTCAAAACATCCCACTTCTCTGGTGGCAGTCTCCTCCCACTGCATTGGGGCATTGTGTCAGTTACTTAAGCATATGCACACACACACACACACACACACACACACACACACATATATACACACACACACACATACACATACACACACACACATGTATACACACACACCATTATGCCTCCATTCCCTGTCCTGATCAGTCAGTTGGTCTACTCACAATCCACTGTGTCAGTCTGTCTGTGGCCAGCACAGATGTCAGTCACACTGGTCCATCTGTGACTAGCACAGGTGTCAGTCACGCTGGTCCGTCTGGTCCATCTGTTCATCAGTGTCTGAACCCCCGGCACCCCCGTCATACCCCTGCCATGGTGCATTTGGCCTCCCTCCAGGTGCCTCGCGATTCTACCTCTCTCTACCTTTCTCTATTCACAGCAACGCCATTTAATGGAGTCTAACAGATCAGTCATTCAGGCCTCTGGATGTTTCCTTGGCCAGGGCTTTCACCCCTATTGTAATATTAGGTTGTTATATTAAAGAGCAGCTAACAAACATCTTGGGTCTCTGTTGAGAGCCGTGGCTTTTAAGAACGGCCTAGGCCAGCCAGGTGAGGAAGAGTAGTATTGGGGGGGGTGCGTTGGCAAATCGCAAACACCTGGAGTATGCATACCGTTCTGAATGCACAATATGTTCACCTTTTCTATATAATTAGTGTACGGGAAGGTATGGTGGATTGTAATATCACAAGACAGCAATTATCTTATCCATTAACCTGTAGAATAAACAGCTTGAGGGTGGTTTTCCAAGGACTATTTTACGATAGGTTTGAGGGTGGTTTTCCAAGGCCTACATTACGATAAGTTTGAGGGTGGTTTTCCAAGGCCTACATCACGATAGGCTTGAGGGTGGTTTTCCAAGGCCTACATTACGATAAGTTTGAGGGTGGTTTTCCATCACCATAAGTAATGTATGGAATAATGAGGGCACTACGACGTTAATTCAGTGTGTAATTTAACGTGAACGTTAGCATTAGCTAGAGAAACAAGAGCATTACCAACACGTCTAGGAATGCATGCCGCATGTGGCTCGATCCCATCCAATGATAAGGCCCCATCTGTTCCTTCTGAAGCTCCGATTGGATCTCTGAACTGGAACCAGAGCCAGTGAGCCAGTCGCCGTCACTTGTTCCAGAAGGTTTCAATGTTCCATACTAGGGGCCTGTGTTGGATTAGGAGGGGGCTGGTAGTGTCCTTGTTATTGTAGTTTCTCTGGGTGGTGGACGCTCCCTTTCTTCCTCTCTTTTGTTTCTAGCCAGGATTAAAGAGATGGGGGATGGAGAATGGAGGACGGGAGGGGGGGTAGTGTTTCTAGGCAGGATTAAAGGGATGGGGGACGGCGGACAGGGGGACGGGGGGACGCGGGGGGGCTCCCCAGCCACCAGCCACCACCCACAGCTCCCCCCTCTCACCCTAGGGACAGAACCCTGCAAGGCTGCGACAGCTATGCCCTCTGTCCCCCCTCATGCCCTCGCTCCATTTACATTTTATTTTATGTGCAAGCAAGGAAAGGAGAGAGGGGATCAGGCTTTTTTCTTTTGGTTTCTCAGGACTAGACAGGCCTGGCTGGTTTCTCAGGACTAGACAGGCCTGGCTGGTTTCTCAGGACTGGACAGGCCTGGCTGGTTTCTCAGGGCTGGACAGGCGTGGCTGGTTTCTCAGGGCTGGACAGGCGTGGCTGGTTTCTCAGGGCTGGACAGGACAGTTGGTGTGTTTGGCCAGGACTGGATACACTGTTTCAGAGAGGGTGGGTGAGGAGGGGGTCGGTGGGAGCTTGGTATGGAAAGAAATGGGGAAACAGGAGTAAGGCACCAAGAGGTATCGCTAACATACTGTCACGGGATTGTATTTCTATAGAATGCTTTTAAAGGCAGTATAACCAGCAGGTAAAGAGTTCATTAAAGAGTGAAGGTTGGTGCTTATCGTCAGAATCAAACGGAAATGTTGATAGTTTTGAGAGGCGGTTATTTTTCCCCTTCTCTCAGTATCATGTGAAAGGCGCCCAGCAATTTCCCCACAAATCAAACCTCTGATTGATGTAGCTTTGTTATCTGATGGTAGGGGCTAGAATGTGTATGTGTGTGGGGGGGGAAGTGCAGGTGTCCCAATCACTTTCTCCTCTTTCTTCTGTTTTCCCCCGACGTTCCCTCTCTCCTAATATCCACACAACGTTGCCGTCTCAACATCTGACAGATCGAGTCGCCATGATAAGCACGGAACGCCTAGGCGCGCTGTGCCAAAACAAATCCGGTGGTGTCTCGAGGCCAATCGAAAAAACCTCCCCCTCAAAAAAAAAAAAAAGGTGAATATACGCAGTGCGCTGACAGGGTGTATTAGCTGTGACGTGTGTGTGTGTGTGTGTGTGTGTGTGTGTGTGTGTGTGTGTGTGCGTGCGTGCTTGGCTCGGGCTTCCACCATAGTTCTCGGTCCAAACTCGTGAATCTGAACCCAATTAGCCAGCACCTAATCATGTGCCTCCCAGTCCTGGCTTGTGTTAGAAAGTGAAAAAGAGAGGAGGAAGGGGAAAGAAGGGACAAGCGAGGGAGAGAAACAGCAGAACATGAAGCAGGCGAGCCTGCCAGGGGATTGTTTGGAGAAGAGATCTGGCAGTGGAGGTTTAAATACTTCTAATTGAATCTGCAAGGAAAACATTGCTTACATTTTAGTCATTTAGCAGACGCTCTTATCCAGAGAAACTTACAGTAGTGAGTGCATATATTTTTGTAATTTTTTGTACTGGTCCCCTGTGGGAATCGAACCCGAAAACCTGGCATTGGAAGATTCATGCTCTACCTCCTGAGAAACACAGGTTGCTCCCGCCAGGTCTCTTTCACAGGACCACCACGACTGGTCTGGGCATGGGCATAGAAGTTTCTGGGTCTAAAGGCCCTGACATGATAGGATATAGCATATAGAATATAGAATAGGAGGATATAGGATAGGATATAGAATAGGAGGATATAGGATAGGATATAGGATAGGAGGATATAGGACAGCATATAGAATAGGAGGATACAGGATATAGAATAGGAGGATATAGGACAGGATATAGAATAGGAGGATATAGGACAGGATATAGAATAGGAGGATATAGGACAGGATATAGAATAGGAGGATATAGGACAGGATATAGTATAGGAGGATATAGCTTAGGATATAGAATAGGAGGATATAGAACATAGAATAGGAGGATATAGGACAGGATATAGAATAGGAGGATATAGGATATGATATAGGATAGGAGGATATAGGATAGGATATAGATTAGGATATAGAACATAGAATAGGAGGATATAGGACAGGATATAGAATAGGAGGATATAGATTAGGATATAGAATAGGAGGATATAGGATAGGATATAGAATAGGAGGATATAGAACAGGATATAGAATAGGAGGATATAGGACAGGATATAGAATAGGAGGATATAGGACAGGATATAGAATAGGAGGATACAGCATAGGATATAGAATAGGAGGATATAGGATAGGAGGATATAGGATAGGAGGATATAGGATAGGAGGATATAGGATATGATATAGATAGGAGGATATAGGACAGGATATAGAATAGGAGGATATAGAATAGGAGGATATAGGATAGGAGGATATAGGATAGGAGGATATAGGATATGATATAGATAGGAGGATATAGGGTAGGAGGATATAAAATAGGATATAGGATAGGAGGATATAAAATAGGATATAGGATAGGATATAGAATAGGAGGATACAGATTAGGAGAAAAAATATAGAATATAGATTGGGAGATATTAGATGGGGCGGCAGGTAGCCTAGTGGTTAGAGCGTTGGACAAGTAACCGAAAGGTTGCAAGATCGAATACCCGAGCTGACAAGGTAAAAATCTGTCGTTCTTCCCCTGAACAAGGCAGTTAACCCACTGTTCCTAGGCTGTCATTGAAAATAAGAATTTGTTCTTAACTGACTTGCCTAGTTAAATGAAGGATACATTTTTTTTTTTAAAGATAGGATATAGTATAGGAGGATACAGGATAGGATATAGGATAGGATATATAGATTAGGATATAGAAGATAGAATATAGGAAGGTATAGGATATAATATAGAATAGGAAGGTATAGGATAGAAAATAGAATAGGAAGGTATAATATAGAATAGAAGGAAATAGAATAGGAGGATATAGTACAGGATGTAGATTAGGAGGATATATGATAGGATATAGAATATATAGGACAGGATATAGAATATAGATTAGGAGGTGGAAGAATAGGTAGGTTTTATAGAATAGAATGGGTAGGTTTTATAGATATATGTATAGCATAGAATAGAATAGAATAGGTAGGTTTTATAGATATACATATAGAATAGAATAGAATAGGTAGGTTTTATAGATATACATATAGAATAGAATATAATAGGTATAGAATATAATAGGTAGATTTTATAGAATAGAATAGGATAATAGAATATAATATAATAGGTTGGTTTTATAGATTAGAATAGGTAGGTTTTAGAGAATAGAATAGGTAGGTTTATAGAATAGAATAGGTAGGTTTTATGGAATAGAATAGGTAGGTTTTAGAGAATAGATAGGTTATATGCAATAGAATAGTGAAGTGAAGAGGCGACTCCGGGATGCTGGCCTTCTAGGCAGAGTTGCAAAGAAAAAGCCATATCTCAGACTGGCCAATAAAAAGAAAAGAGTAAGATGGGCAAAAGAACACAGACAGCATCCCAGAGTAGCCTCTTCACTGTTGACGTTGAGACTGGTGTTTTGCGCGTGCTATGTAATGAAGCTGCCAGTTGAGGACTTGTGAGGCGTCTGTTTCTCAAACTAGACACTCTAATGTACTTGTCCTCTTGCTCAGATGTGCACCGGGGCCTCCCACTCCTCTGTTTATTCTGGTTAGAGCCAGTTTGCGCTGTTCTGTGAAGGGAGTAGTACACAGCGTTGTACGAGATCTTCAGTTTCTTGGCAATTTATCGCATTGAATATAATAGGTAGGTTTTATAGAATAGGTAGGTTTTATCAATTATAATAGGTAGGTTTTATAGAATAGGTAGGTTTTATAGATATAGATATAGAATAGGTAGGTTTTATAGATATATGTATAGAATATAATATGTAGGTTTTATAGAGTAGAATAGGTAGATTTTATAGATTACAGTAGGTAGGTTTTATAGAATAGAATATGTAGGTTTTATAGATATACATATGGAATAGAATAGGTAGGTTTTATAGATATATAACAGAATAGAATAGGTAGGTTTTAAAGAATAGAATAGGTTGGTTTAAATAATAGAATAGGTAGATTTTATAGATATACCCATTCTATTATATATGTCTATCTATAAAATCTACCTATTCTATTATTTAAAACCTACCTATTATATTCAATTCTATATGTATATCTATAAAACCTACCTATTCTAAATCTATATTTATAAAACATACCTATTCTATTCTATTCTATATGTCTGTTTTATAAATATAGATTTAGAATAGAATAGGTAGGTTTTACATGTGCCGGAGTTTGGTCTAGTTGTAGAATAGCGCAGCCGAGTCTGGACTACACATGTACACATGACATACTCGATTTATAAAAAATTATATTTTATAGCACATAGACTTCTGGGACAATAGAGTCACGCAGGTGCTCTGTGCTCAGATACACACACAGATATGCCATTTGTCATTTGTTTATAATTTGTTTATCAATTGTCGGGTTGAGGGTGGCGTTTAACCACTCCACACTGTCCTGCTGAGATCTCACCGGGTTTGCAGTTCATCAAGTGTTTCTCTCTCATCCCCTCTCGCTCTCTCTCTGTCTCTCTCTCATCCCTTCTCTCTCTCTCTCTCTCTCTCTCTCTCTCTCTCTCTCTCTCTCTCTCTCTCTCTCTCTCTCTCTCTCTCTCTCTCTCTCTCTCTCTCTCTCTCTCATGTCTTCACCCTCTCTCATCCCCTCTGTCTCTCTCTCTCTCTCGCTGTCTCTCATCCTTTCTCTCTCTCTTTCTCATCCCCTCTCTCACTCTGTCTCATCCACTCTCTCTTTCATTCCCTCGCTGGCTCTCTCATCCTAGCTCTCTCTCTCATCCCCTCTCTCATTCCCACCCTAGCTCTCTCTTTCTCTCATTCACAACAGCTCAATCGTCAACAGCAACCCCACACAGACACCCACACATTTGGCTCTTAAAACTGGTGACACACTGGCCCCTAGTGGAATACATCCATAACAGCAGTTAAGTCTCCCCACTCCAACCTGTCCTACTTCCAAGTACCTTTTGTTTTTTCTCATGATGGGCAGAATGTTACTCCAACTCCAGGGAGTCCTGAGTCTCAACCTCAAGGGTGTTAGTAGTTAAGCATGTTTGTCTGATGATGTCAGCGGATGCCCTTTCCAGAGGTTAGGCGGTCAGCAGAGCATGAGGACAAGCTGAAATGCTGCCGGAGCCAAAAGGTCACTTGACCGTTGCTATGGTCCAGTGACCAGTGTGTCTGTCAGAGTGTGGCTAACACACACATTACACACATTACACACTGAGGCCAAACAGCTGAAAAGCAACCCAGAGTATTTCACTGGTAAAACAATGAATAATGAGAATATAAATATGTTTTATGCCTGTAAGTCTACCAGGCTGGTACCCTCTCCTTCAATGTGAGTCCAGACATGTTGAACCAAAAAATAAAGAGCTTCCTGTAAGTAGGCTACTGTATGTTGTCTAAACTAAACAAGAGCAAAATATATGTTTCATATCACAAATGTGTTGTTTTGGGCTTTTTATCCACTCAAACCAAATGGAAGACCTTCTGGTGGGAGGACCTTACTCCTCAGACACCCCTGGGAAATAAGGCCATCAGACAGGGCCATCGGAGTGCCGTTCAGTCACAGCTTACAGTTCAATGTGTCAGCTAACTGAGAAATCCTTAACGGTAAAAAAAAAAAAAAGCTCCTTAGGTTTCTCAAGCCCCCCCAGTCCAGACATCTTGGACCTAGTAACCTTTGGCGTCTGATGAAAGAAACTAGCTGGTCCAGATTTACTAGACAACGCTGGCAATTTAGTTATTCAAAGGATCATGCAGAGTTGTTGGATTTATGCTTTGTGGTGTGTGCATTTAACAAATACCATGTCTGGGACAAATTACCTATTATGGTCAGACTGCTTTTGTCCAGTGCCATCGCACATTTTTCAAAGTTATTGTTTCAATTATCATAATATGTCAAACTGTGCTTAGTCATGTTTTAATATAGATGACAGGCGTTGTTAGAAACAACTGTACATTTATCACGTGCTGTTTACAGTACTTATCATGTGCTGTTTACAGTACTTATCACGTGCTGTTTACAGTACTTATCATGTGCTGTTTACAGTACTTATCACGTGTTGTTTACAGTACTTATCATGTGCTGTTTACAGTACTTATCACGTGCTGTTTACAGCACTTATCACGTGTTGTTTACAGTACTTATCACGTGCTGTTTACAATACTTATCATGTGCTGTTTACAGTACTTGTCATGTGCTGTTTACAGTACTTATCATGTGTTGTTTACAGTACTTATCATGTGCTGTTTACAGTACTTATCACGTGTTGTTTACAGTTTTATAAGAACTATTACAGTACATTTTGGTCTCAATGGGGCATTGATGAGCATTCTGTGACAAAAAATGTTATATATCAATATAGATTAAATATTTGTAGTTTTGATACTGCACAATCCATTATATTCAAAAAAGCTATATTTTATTCATAGAAAAAATATAAAAAATGTAATAGTGAAAATATTGAATGTGGAAAAGTTAACATTTCATGATCTATTTCATAGTTTAAATGCATTATGTTTTCAGCTTTACACTAACTTCAACTTTACACTAACTTCAACTTTACACTAATTTCAACTTTACTCTAACTTCAACTTTACACTAACTTCAACTTTACACTAACTTCAACTTTACACTAACTTCAGCTTTACTCTAACTTCAACTTTACACTAACTTCAACTTTACACTAACTTCAGCTTTACACTAACTTCAACTTTACACTAACTTCAACTTTACACTAACTTCAGCTTTACTCTAACTTCAACTTTACACTAACTTCAACATTACACTAACTTCAGCTTTACACTAACTTCAACTTTACACTAACTTCAGCTTTACTCTAACTTCAACTTTACACTAACTTCAACTTTACACTAACTTCAACTTTACTCTAACTTCAACTTTACACTAACTTCAACTTTACTCTAACTTCAACTTTACTCTCAGCCTCATTCTGTACCATATAGAGTAAGTAACTTTACGGGTTTAGCTACTCCTAGTTTTAATTTCAGAAAAAAAATATCAGACCATAAAACCTGAGTTTCAGCTATATTTCAAATTATCTGAATAACGTTATGATATGAAACACCTTTTTTCTTCCTGGTTTTATACTAATTACTGTTGTCACACAAACTACCACACTACAACAATTCTGAGTTTAAGTTAATATTTACAAAATATAATGTTCATATATAGTTTTGTCATTCTAATATATCTAGAATGTTTCTTATTATTAATTGTTTATTCTCAAATGCAGATATGATTTTATTTACAAGATGGGCATAATCTAAAATCTAATCGTATCATTCACATTTATTTGTATTGTTATTGATCAAATCACCAGTGAACTGTCATGTTCACACATGCCAAAAGCCTTGACTGTGGCTGCACCCAGAGCCACATGTGTGCGTGTATGTATATATATATATATATACTTATACACAACTCTGGCTTCCCCTTTTCAGGCTGCAAAATTCATACGTGCCTAGGTTACATATTTATGAATTTCATTTACACGTTCAATGAATGTTTCAGACATAGCCAAGTTTAAGTGCTTGATGGGAGTACAATTATAAATGACCAAAATATATTCCAACTAACCTCTCAAAAAGTTTTTTGCATGACGAAAGGCCTTGGAAATTGATGGATTTAAAAATCTGTGGTTTAGTTAAACAGACTAAATCCCAGCGGTGAAAAGGGACATTTTAGTAAAAAATGTCCTACTGTGGAACTATAAATTATGCATCAATGCTTTACAATACATTATATAGCGCCAAATATGAATGCTTTGGAATTTCTTTCCAAAAATAAGTGATTTAGATAAAATAATTTCAGATAAAATACAGGGACACACATATTTTTTAAAGACAAACATAACCGCAATCATGTTAAACACATAACACATAGCCTATAATAGGTTTTGCAAAGGATTGTCATGGGTGGACAGATATATATATTTTTATATTTCAGTAAAGTACTAGCTAATTACAGTAAATTAGGCGGGGTAAATTCAGCGCGCTCTACAGTCTGATGTTTATTAGTGATTACATTGTATTCAAGTAATTTGTTTTTATTTCAAAGCAGGTCCCAAGAGGCTTAACGTCAACAACTGTCTGGTATAGTATTATACACAGTGCTGCTTGAAATTAGGTGAACCCCACAGGGCTGATCATTATTTTGCTATGAAATATTAAAATAAACATACAAAATCCTTATCTAAACCCCAATTCATAATAAAGACATTCCAAGTAAATGACAGAAACACAAAAAAATATATGTTTTCATTGTTTATTTAACAAAAGTGGTTTATTTAACAGAAACTCAGATTTGATGTGTGCAAAAATATGTGAACTCCTTCAGTGAATCGCTTGTGGCACCTCCATTAGCAGCGAGGTGCCATAGCCGGTAATCAGTCTCTGACATCTGTTTTGAGGGATTTTTGCCCACTCCTTCTTACAGAACTCAGCCAATTGAGTGAGGTTTGAGGGGTGTCTGGCATGAACTGCCCGCTTCAGGTCCTGCCACAGCATCTCGATTGGATTTAGGTCAGGACTTTGACTTGGCCAATCCAAAACACACATCTTCTTTCTCCTGAGCCATTGTTTGATAGATTTGACTGAATGCGTTGTCTTGTTGGAAGACCCATTTTTGGCCCAGCTTTATCTCCTTGACTGATGGCCTGACGTTCTGTTCAAGAATCAGAATTCATGGTTCCCTTAATGATGTGGAGTCGTCCAGGTCCAGAGGGGGAAAAGCAGCCCCAGATCTTGACGTTCCCACCACCATGCTGGATTGTTGGGATAAGGTTATTTTGGTGGAAGGCAGTGTTGGGTTTTCGCCAAACATAGCGGTGTTGATTGTGACCAACAAGGTCAATTTGGACTCGTCGGTCCAGAGAATGGACTTCCAGAAACCTTCATGTTTGTCCAGGTGGTCTTTGGCAAAGTTAAGGCTGGCAGTTTGGTTGTTTTTTGACAGCAGAGGCTTCTTCCTAGCAACCCTCCCATGAATGGCATTTCGATTCAGTCTTCTTATTGTTGAAGCATGCACAGTTACCTCAGCTACAGCAAGGGAGGTCTGCAAATCTCTAGATGTTATGTTTGGGTTGGCTTTTACCTGATTGACTATTGTTCTTGTGGCTCTTGGGGATATTTTGCATGGGTGTCCACTTCTAGGCCGAGTTGCTGTCATGTTAAATGCTCTCCATTTGTAAATGATTTGCCTCACAGTGGACTGATGGAGCTCAAATCTTTTTGAGATGATTTTCTAGCCTTCCCCAGACTGATGTTCTCTCACTACCCTCGTCCGATGTCCTCTGAGATCTACTTTCCTCTCGGCATGGTGTGCTTTGCATTCACCTGGATAGGTAACGCCAAACTGACCAGGTTTCTTCTTTATCATCAGAGTCCCGCCCAAACTCTTTCCGAACTATCTTTCCTTTGATTGGGTCATTTGGTAGCCAGTTATTGACCCACGTGATTCTACTAACCTACTGGATTTAACCAACGCATCTTTGGGCTTCACTTGTTTTTGCATCTGCACTAATTCCTTTTTAATGTTGTTTTTCTACTACATTTCCTCTACACCAACATATGGTATTGGTAAATATAAACCTGTTATGTCAGATCAAAACGACTGGTTCTGATTAAATTAAGATTTCATGGTAAAAACCCCAAAAAATCTGTATTTGCACAAGAGGTTCACATACTTTCAAGCAGCACTGTATATACATATATATAGAGCCTTGGAAAAGTATTCAGACCCCTTGACTTTTTCCACATTTTGTTACGTTACTTCTTTATTCTAAAATGGATTAAATAAATAAAAATCCTCAGCAATCTACACACAATTCCCCATAAAGACAAAGTGAAACCAGGTTTTTAGAAATGTTTGCAAATGTATTAAATATAAAAAAAACTGAAATACCTTATTTACATAACTATTCAGACCCTTTGCTATGAGACTCGAAATTGAGCTCAGGTGCATCCTGTTTCCATTGATCATCCTTGAAATGTTTCTACGACTTGATTGGAGTCCACCTGTGGTAAATTCAACTGATTGGACAAGATTTGGAAAAGCACACACCTGTCTATATAAGGTCCCATAGTTGACAGTGCATGTCAGAGCAAAAACCAAGCCCTGAGGTCGAAGGAATTGCTCGTAGAGCTTTGATACAGGATTGTGTCGAGGCACCAATCTGGGGAAAGGTAACAAAACATTTCTGCAGCATTGAAGGTCCCCAAGAACACAGTGGCCTCCATCATTCTTAAATGGAGGAAGTTTGGAACCACTAAGCAATCAGGGGAGAAGGGCCTTGGTCAAGGAGGTGACCAAGAACCAGATGGTCACTCTGACAGAGCTCCAGAATTCCTCTGTGGAGATGGGAGAACCTTCCAGAAGGACAGNGTCACATCTGGAGAAAACCTGGTACCATCCCTACGGTGAAGCATGGTGGTGGCAGCATCATGTTGTGGGGATGTTTTTCAGTGGCAGGGACTGGGAGACTAGTCAGGATTGAGGCAAAGATGAACGGAGCAAAGTACAGAGAGATCCTTGATGAAAACCTGCACCAGAGCACTCAGGACCTCAGACTGGGGCGAAGGTTCAACCTTCCAACAAGAAAACGACCTTAAGCACACAGCCAAGACAACGCACGAGTGGCTTCGGGACAGGTCTCTGAATGTCCTTGAGTGGCCCAGCCAGAGCTTGAACCCGATCAAACATCTCTGGAGAGACCTGAAAATAGCTGTGCAGCAACTTTCCCCATCCAACCTGACAGAGCTTGAGAGGATCTGCAGAGAAGTATGGGAGAAACATCCTGTTTCCATTGATCATCCTTGAAATGTTTCTACGACTTGATTGGAGTCCACCTGTGGTAAATTCAACTGATTGGACAAGATTTGGAAAAGCACACACCTGTCTATATAAGGTCCCATAGTTGACAGTGCATGTCAGAGCAAAAACCAAGCCCTGAGGTCGAAGGAATTGCTCGTAGAGCTTTGATACAGGATTGTGTCGAGGCACCAATCTGGGGAAAGGTAACAAAACATTTCTGCAGCATTGAAGGTCCCCAAGAACACAGTGGCCTCCATCATTCTTAAATGGAGGAAGTTTGGAACCACTAAGCAATCAGGGGAGAAGGGCCTTGGTCAAGGAGGTGACCAAGAACCAGATGGTCACTCTGACAGAGCTCCAGAATTCCTCTGTGGAGATGGGAGAACCTTCCAGAAGGACAGCCATCTCTGCAGCACTCCACCAATCAGGCCTTTATGGTAGAGTGGCCAGACGGAAGCCACTCCTCAGTAAAAGGTACATGACAGCCTGCTTGGAGACACCTAAAGACTCTCACACCATGAGAAACCAAGATTGAACTCTTTGGCCTGAATGCCAAATGTCACATCTGGAGAAAACCTGGTACCATCCCTACGGTGAAGCATGGTGGTGGCAGCATCATGTTGTGGGGATGTTTTTCAGTGGCAGGGACTGGGAGACTAGTCAGGATTGAGGCAAAGATGAACGGAGCAAAGTACAGAGAGATCCTTGATGAAAACCTGCACCAGAGCACTCAGGACCTCAGACTGGGGCGAAGGTTCAACCTTCCAACAAGAAAACGACCTTAAGCACACAGCCAAGACAACGCACGAGTGGCTTCGGGACAGGTCTCTGAATGTCCTTGAGTGGCCCAGCCAGAGCTTGAACCCGATCAAACATCTCTGGAGAGACCTGAAAATAGCTGTGCAGCAACTTTCCCCATCCAACCTGACAGAGCTTGAGAGGATCTGCAGAGAAGTATGGGAGAAACATCCTGTTTCCATTGATCATCCTTGAAATGTTTCTACGACTTGATTGGAGTCCACCTGTGGTAAATTCAACTGATTGGACAAGATTTGGAAAAGCACACACCTGTCTATATAAGGTCCCATAGTTGACAGTGCATGTCAGAGCAAAAACCAAGCCCTGAGGTCGAAGGAATTNAGTACAGAGAGATCCTTGATGAAAACCTGCACCAGAGCACTCAGGACCTCAGACTGGGGCGAAGGTTCAACCTTCCAACAAGAAAACGACCTTAAGCACACAGCCAAGACAACGCACGAGTGGCTTCGGGACAGGTCTCTGAATGTCCTTGAGTGGCCCAGCCAGAGCTTGAACCCGATCAAACATCTCTGGAGAGACCTGAAAATAGCTGTGCAGCAACTTTCCCCATCCAACCTGACAGAGCTTGAGAGGATCTGCAGAGAAGTATGGGAGAAACGTAATCAAATTTTAGAAGAAGGCTGTAATGTGGAAAAAGTCAAGGGGTCTGAATACTTTCTGAAGTACACCTACTCATTCAAAGGTTTTTATTTATTTTGGGGGATCAGTGGGTTTAAATCATCCTAGAAGTCACAGAGGGATGTGTCAAAATGCTGAATTCTGGCACTTTAGCAAGACTTTATTCACATTGAAAATATAATTTATAGAATTTTCTATGTGGTCTATATTAAAAGGCACTTCATATACATTTGTCATTTAGCAGACGCTCTTATCCAGAGCGAACTACAAATAGTGCATTTCATATCACAGGCTTTTTTTTAAATGCAATATTTCATTAAAATAAGATTTGGCTATTTTAAATACATGTTGGAATATAATTTATAAAAAAATGTCCAAATACATAAAAAATATATTTACCAAATATATTGATAAATACATGTCAAAATATATTCTAAAATAAAACAAATTATGTATTTACCTTGCCTTTACCATATAGTGATATAATCATTTTACATATATTTATATATACATTTTAAATATATTCTTTAATGTATTTACCTTGCCTTTACAATATAGTGATATAATCATTTTACATATATTTATATATACATTTTAAATATATTCTTTAATGTATTTACCTTGCCTTTATCATATAGTGATATAATCATTTTACATATATTTATATATACATTTTAAATACATTCTGTAATATATGCTGGAATGCACTTGTATTAAATACAGTTTTTAACAATGGATTCTTTGGCAAATATTTCACATGTATCCTAAAACAAATCTATATCAAATCTATTTTAAATGTTGTTTTTTTCCCCGTATGGGACACCAGTGACAAACCTTATGTGGTTTATATTTGACTTGATGCAATACGCCATTACGGCTCTCTCTTCCCCTATCTCTCTATCACACACTCGTCCTTCCCACACAGCTTCCCGGGATTATTCATGCTCTGTCGGACTGGATAATGGGCAAAGCTATTTGTCAGTGTTTATCATTGTTTTCCCACAGATGACATACACAAATGACCTGCAGTAGCATGGATGTGAGGAAGACGTCCGAGTATTCGAGTTAGGCAGGGCTAGGGAGGTTTCAGAGCATGCTCTGTTTTGAGGGGCATGTGATGCACAAGAAAGACGCATACAGTAGATGCAATAAAATGTCAGCCATAGCTTCTCAGTCCCCATCATGGCACATTCACACAATAACAGAACATCTATATTACCCTTAATGAGGTCTAATCACTTGTTTACCCCACAGTGGATCTACAGATATGCTTTTAAATAGGTATTTGAAATAGGCCAAGATAGTCCATCAACCTGACAGGTGTGGCATATCAAGAAGCTGATTAAACAGCAAGACCATTACACAGGTGCACCATGTGCTGGGGACAATAACAGGACACTCTAAAATGTGCAGTTTTGTCACACAACACAATGCCACAGTCTGACAGTTTTGACAGAGCAGGCAATTGGCATGCTGACTGCAGGAATATCCACCAGAGATGTTGCCAGACAATTGAATGTTCATTTCTCTACCATAAGCCACCTCACAATCGCAGACCACGTGTAACCACGCCAGGCCAGAACTTCCACATCCGGCTTCTTCACCTGCGGGATCATCTGAGACCAGCCACCCGGACAGCTGATGAAATTGTGGGTTTGCACAACCGAAGAATTTCATCCCCATCAGGGTCTTGACCTGACTGCAGTTCGGCGTCGTAACCAACTTCAGTGGGCAAATGCTCACCATTTGTTGTCCACTGGCATGCTGTAGAAGTCTGCTATTCACGGATGAATCCCGGTTTCAACTGTACCGGGCAGATGACAGAGTGTATGGCGTCGTATGGGCCAGATGTTTGCTGATGTCAACGTTGTGAACAGAGTGCCCCATGGTAGTGGTGGGGTTATGGTATGTCTAGGCATAGGCTACGGACAACGAATACAATTGCATTTTATCGATGTCAATTTGACTGCACAGAGATAATGTGATGAGATCCTGAGACCCATTGTCGTGCCATTCATCTGCCGCCATCACCTCATGTTTCAGCATGATAATGCACAGCCCCATATCTCAACGATCAGTACACAATTCCTGGAAGCTGAACATTTCCCAGTTCTTCCATAGCCTGCATACTCACCAGACATGTCACCCATTGAGCATGTTTGGGATGCTCTGGATCGATGTGTATGACAGCATATTCCAGTTCCCAGCAATATCCATCAACTTCGCACGGTTACTGAACAGGAGTGGGACAACATGTCACAGGCCACAATCAACAGCCTGATCAACTCTATGTGAAGGAGATGTATAGCGCTGCATGAGGGAAATGTTATTTTTTTAAGGTATCTGTGACTAACAGATGCATATCTGTTTTCCCAGTCATGTGAAATCCATAGATTTGGGCCTAATACATTTGTTTTAATTGACTGATTTCCTTATATGAACTGTAACTCAGTAAAATCTTTGAAATTGGTGCATTTGTTTAACAATTGGATGTTTCTGGCAATGTATAGTCTTTTTAGCTGTTAAAAATTCATGTTTTATGTGTGTGTGTGTGTGTGTGTGTGTGTGTGTGCCCCTGCATGTCTTGCATTGAAAGTGTTTGTACAAATATAATTTTTGCCTTTGGCTTTGCAGTGAATTGCATCTATGGTGACACCCACAGCAACTGGGGGGTTCAAAGTCAGCAGATTCCTTTCTGTAGTCGAAGCTAATGTTCAACCTTTTGAGTGTGTCTGAATACTTACAGGAAATAAGGTATTTCAGTTTTTTATTTGTAATACATTTGCAAACATTTCTGAAAACCTGTTTTTGCTTGGTCATTATGGGGTTTTGTGTGTAGATTGATGAGAAGGGGAAAAAATGTAATCCATTTTAGAATAAGGCTGTAACGTAACAAAATGAGGAAAAAGTCAAGGGGTCTGAATACTTTCCGAATGCACTGTACGTAAGGGCTCAAAGGTGCTTGTCTGAGAAATGCCATGTGTTATTTCATCTGAGGGGACTATCAGTCAAATGTGCAGGGGAGAGACAGAGAGGACAAGCAAGGGGCACAGAGGAGGATACTTTGACATTCTCCCAGAGGATACATTCTATGACATTCTCCCAGAGGATACATTCTATGACATTCTCCCAGAGGATACATTCTATGACATTCTCCCAGAGGATACATTCTGTGACATTCTCCCAGAGGATACATTCTGTGACATTCTCCCAGAGGGGACATTCTATGACATTCTCCCAGAGGATACATTCTGTGACATTCTCCCAGAGGGGACACAAAATGATACAACTGGCCCACAGGGCTTTCCGTAGGGTAGAGTAGCTACTGTAGCTACAACCTCTCAGCTTACTCATTTGGGTCAGAGCTTCAACCTCAGCCCCTCGCCCTTTTTATCTCTTATTTAGTGATTCAAAGATTTCAACAGCTGCAGCCAAACTCCTAGTAGCCCTGTATCCTCAGACAGTCAAAAGGGAAAACGCAGAGTGGTAAAAGATTAGCCTGCCAGAGACATTACTACTCTATTGTACAGTAACAAACAACAGGAATACTATAATAGCTGAGAGAGAGCAGTCTGTAATACATACTCTTCAATCTGAGGCTTCCTCTCTCGACACGCCCTTGTCTGACTCTAATTGAGACTGCGTGACTACTCAGTCTACTCTGTAGAAATACACCTAGGCTCGTTCATAACACTCTCCTTTCGTTTTACTCGGGGAATGATGGAGACAGACTGTTATAGTATGGGGCCACTGGTCTCATGGTGGGAAGACTTGAGTATCTCGCTGTTGGATTCAATTAACCTAACTTTCCACAAACACAGTCAAGGGATTAGGGATAGGTCTCAGACGTAGTATGGCCTGCATAGTCCTGGTTCAATATTATGACATTACTCCAATAACTTGCCCACAGTTGTCTCATATTCAGGTCACGGGATGTCAAGTATGGACAAAGAAGATTTCTGGGACTGGGGGGGATGGTTGTTGCAAACATGGTTATATACTCAGAGTTAAGTTTTGTGCAACAGACAGAATTTTTACAAAATGTGGGTGCATTATTACATTACATTAAATAACTTAAACAAGATCAAACCTACAAACAACATTAAAATGTACTTTCAGGACAAAACGCAGTAGTGTGCTAAATTACACCATGACAGGATCTAAGGTTAGCCGTATTTATGTGATTTAGCATTGAAGTCTCAAGTTTCACAAAGTCCTTTCTGCAATTCCTTTCTCCCATCATTCTCAAGCGGACACGCTGCACAGTATCTTAGATCAACTCCGCAACGTGCCGAAATACAGTAAAGCATGACTTACATTTACGTATTATCTGAAGGTTTTCTTGTTAAATTGATAAGCCCCCAAATTTTTTTTTCTTCTAAAGACTCACCATGCTGAATCACATTCCCATAAATATACCAGTTGGGAACAAAGTGAGTTTATATTTCATATACTGTATATCACACAAAGATACTGATTTCTGTGACAGTTTACTCACCCTGCAGCTATATCGCGTTTACATAACCCCGTTAGTAGTATACAAGCATCATAGGGATATCTTTTGAACGCACCAAATGATTTTGTTGAATGTACCGTAGGCCTACTTCACATAGATTTTATTATATTTTAGCAATGTCACTAAACGGATAGCATCCACAGTCGCACACAGCATGTTGAAATATCAACGTCTTTGTATAATTACATGACAATACAGAGTATACTAGCTATTTATTTTATTTTTTATTTTACCTTTATTTAACTAGGCAAGTCAGTTAAGAACAAATTCTTAGATACAATGACGGCCTACACCGGCCAAACCTGGACGACACTGCGCCAATTGTACGCCGCCCTATGGGACTCCCAATCACTGCCTGTTGTGATAGAGCCTGGAATTAAACCAGGGTCTGTAGTGACGCCTCTAGCACTGAGATGCAGTGCCTTAGAGCGCTGCACCACTCGGGAGCCCCTATACTAACTAGCTACTGGTCTGAAAACGAACTTGGCCATTTGCCTGGTGTTACTTCATTACAATTCAGTCTTTGTTACATGCACCATATTACATTAGTTAGGCTAACTTACCAAATAAGTTTCATACTAACTGTATGTAACTCCATGGCATTGAGGGTGAAGCTACGTAGAGTGTTGTTGAACCGTTTTTTTATTTAAAGTTGGTGATTTCTCTTTGGATTTATACTGTAGCGCTTGGGTTATAATGAAACTTTGTCCAGGATGTATGGATTGATGCTTAAAAACAAAAAAAAAATAACTTAGTTAATGGCAAAGAAGATCACATTTCGAAAATCTGGGCAAGAATACAAACACTCATTTTGTAACTTGGCTGAGTTATCTTTACCCCAGGACGTTAGTTTAATGCTCAACGTCTGTTTATCACATACCTTATTCCAAAGAAAACATTTTTTTACGCTTTTCTTAAAATGATGCAGACCATGTGTGCCTGGAACTGTTTCCTGTCTACTGCTACAGTGTAATGAAGAGCAACTACATTAATACAGTGATTAGAAATGGGTCATTTGATCAAGACAGTGAATTTGATTGGGGAACACGTCTGTGAGAAAGATACAAATCAGGTCAATAAATAAATCATGAAATCCAGTTCCTCACAGTTCAAATCAAATTTGATTTGTCACATTCGCTGAATACAACAGGTGTAGACCTTACCATGAAATGCTTAGCCACAAGCCCTTAACCAACAACGCAGTTCAAGAAATAGAGTTAAGAAAATATTTACTAAATAAATTAAAGTAAAAAAATACATTTAAAAAAGTAACACAATAAAATAACAATGTGGAGGCTATATACAGGGGGTACCGGTACAGAGTCAATGTGGAGACTATATACAGGGGGTACCGGTACAGAGTCAATGTGGAGGCTATATACAGGGTGTACCGGTACAGAGTCAATGTGGAGGCTATATACAGGGTGT
>QNTS01003686.1:75581-87918 GCA_003317085.1 Hucho hucho | reverse complement strand
AATCAAGTTTCAAGTTTTAATGTCACGTGCACAAGTACAGTAAAATGCCTTTCTTGCAAGCTCTAAACCCAACAATGCAGTAATCAATAACAATGTAATACTAAAAATTACATAAGGTAGAACAAAAACACACGAGAAATAAAAATAAGAAACAAGCTTGTACACAGCTATGATAACAACACACGTGAATTCCCTTGTTCTATAGAGGGGTCGGTATTTAGCATCAGAAACTCCAGGCCGGTTGAACAGGAGCTCAAGATGTTTTCAACTTGGGTAAACCAGGAATTGTTGATGAGGAGGCATACACCTTCCCCTGTACTTACGAGAAGCCGCCGTTCGATCGCTACAGAAAACTGAAAAGCTGTCTGGTTGAATAGCAGAGTCCAGTGAATTCTCCGTAAGCCATGTCTCTGTAAAAAACAAAGATATTCCCTAAAGTCCCTCTGTGATTCAAGCGCCTTTTTCGGAGTTCACAACGTTTATTTTACAAAACAACACACAGCAACAGAGACGGTAGACCATCTGGCTGAAGTGTGCCTGTTTACAATGGGGACACAGCGCCTCCTACTGGACGAAATCAACACAGCGCCTATTACTCCCACGCGGTCTCCCATCCAAGTACTAACCATGAGTTTGTGGTAAAGTATATAGAGTTACTGAGTCTGAAAAGCAAGTAAATTGAACCAAACATATAAGAATACCATTTTCATTAATTATGCTAAAATTGACAAGCACATTTGTCTACCAGTAGAAAACAGCACATGAATCGGATACAGTACCGACCAAAGCGATGGACATCGATCGATCATCTCTGTTGATTGTTGGATCTCTAAACAGCAGAGCTACTTCAAATATAAACACCAACTTGTAAATAAGCTAGATAGCTACATGTCAAAGCTTGATTTACTTGAAAAAGGCTAAATCAGTGAAAACAGCTTCATAAATCTATTTGATCTTTTACAACGAAATCAGGGGAGAGCGCGAACGCAGTCCCCCACTACCAGAAATTATGCAATCGAGATTTCCACATTTGGGAAATTCGCAGGGGTCAGCACAGCCGGAGTGCAATGGCTGAGCCTCGCCCTGGGTGAACCGCCTTCTTGATCACGGTATCTCCCTTGCCAGGTAAGTATGAGTTGTACACCGCCAATGTGGGATAGTCATTCCCGTGCGTACGTTGTAGGCTAATGGTTTTAGCACCACGGATATTGAGAGAAAAGCAAATCATTTCAATGGACGTTTAGTGTTATTTTGTCTGTTTGTAGATGGAGAGGTGAAAGCACGGTTGAACTGTTATTTTACTCGTAAAAGATGTGTTTAACCAATTTCACAGGATGCAATTCTGTAGAAATGATCATAACAAAAAACCTTTTTATTAAACGTGTCTGATAGCTGAAACTATAATACATTGTTAGAAATGCCCCTGAGTACATCCAAAACTATTGTGAAACACACATAAAGCCAAGTGAATGGAATTTGTGATTTTATTTAGCCTTTCTTGTCTCGTGGTTCTTTTGTCTTCGAGAGAAAAGCAAGACTGCAATTCCACTATGGAACGCTAGTGGCCACCCTCCCCAGTCCCACACAGCCATCCATGCAGGCACATTGAAACAGGGAGCGCTGAGAAAGCGTTAGACCAAATCAAATGTATTTATAAAGCCCTTCTTACATCAGCTGATGTCACAGAGTGCTGTACAGAAACCCAGCCTAAAACCCCAAACAGCAAGCAATGCAGGTGTAGAAGCACGGTGGCTAGGAAAAACTCCCTAGAAAGGCCAGAACCTAGGAAGAAACCTAGAGAGGAACCAGGCTTTGAGGGGTGGCCAGTCCTCTTCTGGCTGTGCCGGGTACAGATTATAACAGAACATGGCCAAGATTTTAAAATGTTGATAGATGACCAGCAGGGTCAAATAATAATAATCACAGTGGTTGTCGAGGGTGCAACAGGTCAGCACCCCAGGAGTAAATGTCAGTTGGCTTTTCATAGCCGATCATTCAGAGTATCTCTACCGCTCCTGCTGTCTCTAGAGAGTTGAAAACAGCAGGTCCGGGACAAGGTAGCACGTCCGGTGAACAGGTCAGGGTTCCATAGCCTCAGGCAGAACAGTTGAAACTGGAGCAGCAGCACGACCAGGTGGACTGGGGACAGCAAGGAGTCATCAGGCCAGGTAGTCCTGAGGAATGGTCCTAGGGCTCAGGTCTTCCGAGAGAGAAAGAAACAGAGAAAGAGAGAAAGAAAGATAGAAAGAGAGAGAATTAGAGAGAGCATACTTAAATTCACACAGGACACCGGATAAGAGAGGAGAAATACTCCAGATATAACCGAATATTGTATTTCAACCACACCACCTCTTAACAAATTGGTAAACTGAAAGAATGTTACTGTTATAAATAAAAGTCAGTTGCTCCCTGATAATACAAGAGAAGTGTACAGCCTGCTGGGAAAAAAACGAATGAGCATCTAGCAAGAGTCATCGAAATTGTTAATTAAAAGGTTAAAAAACAATTCTGATAAATGCAACAGTTGGACAATGGATGAAGATACTCCTAACGTTTAACAATTGTTCAGTGGTGGAAAAAGTACCTAATTGTCATACTTGAGTAAAAGTAAAGATACCATAATAGGAAATGACTCAAGTAAAAATCTAAGTCACTCAGTAAAAAATACTACTTGAGGATTTAAATATACTTCAGTATCAAAAGTAAATGTAACTGCAAGAATTTACTTAAGTATCAAAATCATTTCAAATTCCTTATATTAAGCAAACTAGGTGGCACAATTGTTTGTGATTTTTGTGTGTTTTTTTTTATGGACAACCAGGGGCATACTCCAACATGTAGACATCATNGAGATTTCCACATTTGGGAAATTCGCAGGGGTCAGCACAGCCGGAGTGCAATGGCTGAGCCTCGCCCTGGGTGAACCGCCTTCTTGATCACGGTATCTCCCTTGCCAGGTAAGTATGAGTTGTACACCGCCAATGTGGGATAGTCATTCCCGTGCGTACGTTGTAGGCTAATGGTTTTAGCACCACGGATATTGAGAGAAAAGCAAATCATTTCAAATGGACGTTTAGTGTTATTTTGTCTGTTTGTAGATGGAGAGGTGAAAGCACGGTTGAACTGTTATTTTACTCGTAAAAGATGAGTGTTTAACCAATTTCCCAGGATGCAATTCTGTAGAAATGATCATAACAAAAAACCTTTTTATTAAACGTGTCTGATAGCTGAAACTATAATACATTGTTAGAAATGCCCCTGAGTACATCCCAAACTATTGTGAAACACACATAAAGCCAAGTGAATGGAATTTGTGATTTTATTTAGCCTTTCTTGTCTCGTGGTTCTTTTGTCTTTGAGAGAAAAGCAAGACTGCAATTCCACTATGGAACGCTAGTGGCCACCCTCCCCAGTCCCACACAGCCACCCATGCAGGCACATTGAAACAGGGAGCGCTGAGAAAGCGTTAGACCAAATCAAATGTATTTATAAAGCCCTTCTTACATCAGCTGATGTCACAGAGTGCTGTACAGAAACCCAGCCTAAAACCCCAAACAGCAAGCAATGCAGGTGTAGAAGCACGGTGGCTAGGAAAAACTCCCTAGAAAGGCCAGAACCTAGGAAGAAACCTAGAGAGGAACCAGGCTTTGAGGGGTGGCCAGTCCTCTTCTGGCTGTGCCGGGTACAGATTCTAACAGAACATGGCCAAGATTTTAAAATGTTGATAGATGACCAGCAGGGTCAAATAATAATAATCACAGTGGTTGTCGAGGGTGCAACAGGTCAGCACCTCAGGAGTAAATGTCAGTTGGCTTTTCATAGCCGATCATTCAGAGTATCTCTACCGCTCCTGCTGTCTCTAGAGAGTTGAAAACAGCAGGTCCGGGACAAGGTAGCATGTCCGGTGAACAGGTCAGGGTTCCATAGCCGCAGGCAGAACAGTTGAAACTGGAGCAGCAGCACGACCAGGTGGACTGGGGACAGCAAGGAGTCATCAGGCCAGGTAGTCCTGAGGAATGGTCCTAGGGCTCAGGTCTTCCGAGAGAGAAAGAAAGAGAGAAAGAAAGATAGAAAGAGAGAGAGAGAGAGAATTAGAGAGAATTAGAGAGAGCATACTTACATTCACACAGGACACCGGATAAGAGAGGAGAAATACTCCAGATATAACCGAATATTGTATTTCAACCACACCACCTCTTAACAAATTGGTAAACTGAAAGAATGTTACTGTTATAAATAAAAGTCAGTTGCTCCCTGATAATACAAGAGAAGTGTACAGCCTGCTGGGAAAAAAACGAATGAGCATCTAGCAAGAGTCATCGAAATTGTTAATTAAAAGGTTTAAAAACAATTCTGATGAATGCAACAGTTGGACAATGGATGAAGATACTCCTAACGTTTAACAATTGTTCAGTGGTGGAAAAAGTACCAAATTGTCATACTTGAGTAAAAGTAAAGATACCTTAATAGGAAATGACTCAAGTAAAAGTGAAAGTCACTCAGTAACAGTAAAATATTATTTGAGGATTTAAATATACTCAAGTATCAAAAGTAAATGTAATTGCAAAAATGTACTTAAGTATCAAAAGTAAAAGTATTAATAATTTCAAATTCCTTATATTAAGCAAACTTAATTTACGGATTGCCAGGGGCACACTCCAACACTCAGACATCATTCAGAAACAAAGCATTTGTGTTTAGTGAGTCAGCCAGATCAGAGGCTGTAGTGATGACCAGGCATGTTCTCTTGATAAGTGCTTGAATTGGACCATTTCTGTCGATTGGACATTAGCCATCAGGATATTAAGAAGAGGAGGCAGGTGTAGCCCGTCTTTTCTGTCGGGGCGTTGTCATCGGTCATCTCGGCCAGGAGCAACAGCTACGCTCGCTGGTCATGGAACAAAGGAGGGAATGTAGTATTCCAGATCTGGAAGGCTGAGAGAGATATTTGTGCAGCTTCCGATTCATGATCCAGAAGTGTTTGTCGGTCGTAGGAGATTATTGCACGAACATTCTGAGCAAACAAAGTACTAATGAATGCTTTTAATAGCAATAAAAAAGTAAAGTCAAACAGCAACGAATACTTCAGAACTAACATGAGGGGTATACAAGTTACCTAGTTTGAGGAATTGTATATACAAAAGTATGTAAACACCTCTTCAAATTAGTGGATTCGGCTATTTCAGCCACACCCATTGCTGACAGGTGTATAAAGTCGAGCACACAGCCAAAAAATCTCCATATGCCTATTTCACACCATAGCCTGCTGACTTGGCAAGATAACTTTCTTTCATTTAGATTTTGGCATAAATGAAATTGTGCCACTGACTCGCCCATGTATTGAAGTTTCAGCATTGACACAATGAAGAGTTCGTTGTTTGACTAGCCACGTGCAACATGCATGAGCAGTTACAAGCCTGATAAAGTTAGCGGCAGGCGGACGAGCAATATCCACCTTCGTAGTACGGATGAAGCCTGACCTGGAATTTGAAGCTAACTGAATGAAGCTGGCTAGCTTTATAAAAACCAGAGTAGATCTAGCTTGCTTCGTAGTATTTTTGTATTATTATAGACGGGTTGGTTGTTTAGCAACAAAACCGACACTATGGGCCAAAACAGACAGGTTTTGGCTTAGACTTTTGACAACATGTAAACTATATTTAGTCTCCAAATTTTTATTGAAAACATAAATACATTTGCACAATGAGCACGTTGTCTCTCAGATACATAATTACAGTTGTTGGTTAGCTAACTAGCAAATGTTTTTGCCATATTAGCATAGACATGAAATCAGTCAAAACAAGACATGGTATAAATAACAAGCTACAACAAGCTGAAACCAGCCACCTACAGTTCCCCACATGGCAGATTCTTGTCATTGTTGTTAGCTATCTGACCGTTCAGAATCCTAACAATGCACACCTTCCAGGACACATCGATGTATCATGTTCGTGACGTTAATCGGCCAATCCGTCTATACCAACACAGAGTTTACTGTCTTTGATACCACTCTGGCTACACTAACAGGTAGCTAGATAGCTAGCACACCCACATTTTGAGTCGAAAAAAGTGGGAGTTTACTATTCAAATAATTCTCTAATGTTGTAAACGCCATATGAATTAAATTATACATCTTTGAAGCAGTTTACCTTAGTAAATAGAGAGAAGTCTTCTCGCCTTTATCAGCTGTGCACTCTTCAAATCAAATCTATTTGTCACGTGCGCCGAATACAACAGGTGTAGGTAGACCTTACAGTGAAATGCTTACTTACAGGCTCTAACCAATAGTGCATAAAAGGTATTAGGTGAACAAAGTAAAGAAATATAAACAACAGTAAAAAAGACAGTGAAAAATAACAGTAGCGAGGCTATATACAGTAGCGAGGCTAAAAAAAAGTAGTGAGGCTACATACAGACACCGGATAGTCAGTCAGTAAGTACATGTAGATATGGTTAAAGTGACTATGCATATATGATGAACAGAGAGTAACAGTAGCGTAAAAGAGGGGTTGGGGGGGGGGGGGCACACAATGCAAATAGTCCGGGTAGCCATTTGATTACCTGTTCAGGAGTCTTATGGCTTGGGGGTAAAAACTGTTGAGAAGCCTTTTTGTCCTAGACTTGGCACTCCGATACCGCTTGCCATGCGGTAGTAGAGAGAACAGTCTATGACTTGGGTGGCTGGGGTCTTTGACAATTTTTAGGGCCTTCCTCTGACACCGCCTGGTGTAGAGGTCCTGGATGGCAGGCAGCTTAGCCCCAGTGATGTACTGGGCCGTACGCACTACCCTCTGTAGTGCCTTGCAGTCGGAGGCCGAGTAATTGACGTACCAGGCAGTGATGCAACCAGTCAGGATGCTCTTGATGTTGCAGCTGTAGAACCTTTTGAGGATCTCAGGACCCATGCCAAATCTTTTTAGTTTCCTGAGGGGGAATAGGCTTTGTCGTGCCCTCTTCACGACGGTCTTGGTGTGTTTGGACCATTCTAGTTTGTAGGTGATGTGGACATCAAGGAACTTGAAGCTCTCAACCAGCTCCACTACAGCCCCGTCGATGAGAATGGGGGCGTGCTCGGTCCTCCTTTTCCTGTAGTCCACAATCATCTCCTTCGTCTTGGTTACGTTGAGGGTTAGGTTGTTATACTGGCACCACCCGAACAGGTCTCTGACCTCCTCCCTATAGGCTGTCTCGTCGTTGTCGGTGATCAGGCCTACCACTGTTGTGTCGTCTGCAAACTTAATGATGGTGTTGGAGTTGTGCCTGGCCATGCAGTCGTGAGTGAACAGGGAGTACAGGAGGGGACTGAGCACGCACCCCTGAGGGGCTCCAGTGTTGAGGATCAGCGTGGCTGATGTGTTGCTACCTACCCTCACCACCTGGGGGCGGCCCGTCAGGAAGTCCAGGATCCAGTTGCAGAGGGAGGTGTTTAGTCCCAGGATCCTTAGCTTAGTGATGAGTTTTGATGGTACTATGGTGTTGAACGCTGAGCTGTAGTCAATGAATAGCATTCTCACATAAGTGTTCCTGGGATATTGATGTTGATGTGAGCCATTACCAGCCTTTCAAAGCACTTCATGGCTACGGACGTGAGTGCTACGGGTCTGTAGTCATTTAGGCAGGTTGCCTTTGTGTTCTTGGGCACAGGGACTATGGTGGTCTGCTTGAAACATGTTGGTATTACAGACTCAATCAGGAACATGTTGAAAATGTCAGTGAAGACACCTGCCAGTTGAACAGCACATGCCCGAGGACACGTCCTGGTAATCCGTCTGGCCCCGCAGCCTTGTGTATGTTGACCTGTTTAAAGGTCTTACTCACGTCGGCTACGGAGAGCGTGATCACACAGTCATCCGGAACAGCTGATGCACTCATGCATGCCTCAGTGTTGCTTGCCTCGAAGCGAGCATAGAAGTGGTTTAGCTCGTCTGGTAGGCTCGTGTCACTGGGCTGCTCGCGGCTGTGCTTCCCTTTGTAGTCTGTAATAGTTTGCAAGCCCTGCCACATAAGACGAGCGTCGGAGCCGGTGTAGTATGATTCAATCTTAGCCCTGTATTGACGCTTTGCCTGTTTGATGGTTCGTTGCAGGGCATAGCAGGATTTCTTGTAAGCTTGTAAGAATTTGATCTTAACTGACTTGCCTAGTTAAGTTTCTATACTATTTTACGGTATCTCATTCACTTAATAAGGCTTACATATCTTGCATTACTCAACTCATATCTATATTTCTATACTATTATACTGTATCTTAGTCCGTTTGGCTCTGACATCGCTCGTCCATATGTATATAATCTTAAATCATTCTTACTTAGATTTGTGTGTATATGTTGTGTAATTTGTTATATATTACTGCACTGTCGGAGCTAGAAGCACAAGCATTTTGCTACACCCGCAATAACATCTGTTAATCACGTGTATGAGACCAATAACATTTGATTTGAAAAAGGTTAAATAAATAAATATATATTAGTTAGCTGCATACATTCCCTTTGGATGGTGATATAAAATGACTCAATATCACCATCTGCCGGACTTTGGGTAGGCTGGGGGAAGGGGTAGCCTATTCCCATCTAAATATGTGTATCCTCAAGAGAAACTTAGTGGTGGTTAGAGTGTTGGACTAGTAACCGGAAGGTTGCTAGATCGAATCCCCGAGCTGACAAGATAAAAATCTGTTGTTCTGCCCCTGAACAAGTTAACCCACTGTTCCTAGGCCATCATTGAAAATAAGAGTTTGTTCTTAACTGACTTGCCTAGTTAAATAAAGGTAATAAATAGAAAACTTACCCAAACATTGCATTTCCCGGGCTAGGCCTACTCCTGCCATTTGGTATACTTAGTCACTACAAGAAACTTCTTCATGTACATAAAATACCATTATTGAAGTTTTGTAACTTACTTGGGTCATGATCTTGTGGTATGATTAACCAGTGCATTCTATCTTTAGCTTTCCCTTTGCAAACTTCCAAATCCGCTGCATGTGTAACCGGTGTGAAATGGCTCGCTAGTTAGCGGGGTGCGCGCTAATAGCGTTTCAATCGGTGACGTCACTCGCTCTGAGACCGCGGCTTTTGTGGAGCGATGGGTAACGATGCTTCGAGGGTGACTGCTGTTGATGTGTTCAGAGGGCCCCTGGTTCGAGGCCAGGTAGGGGCGAGGAGAGGGACGAAAGCAAAACTGTTCCACATGGTCAAGTTTATTAGGCTGTCACAGTTCATTATCAAAATGCCAGGTTTAGTCAATATACCACAGAAATAATACCATAGTGTGATGAATGACATCAGCAAGTTGAGAGTTACAAGTAGTTTACTCTCACCCCTGATTCCACTGGCATGGCTACAGGTAGAGAGTAAAGATGTGGAGAGGTTCCTAACCATGGGAGTGGATTGCATGCATAAGGTGTGAAAAGTGCGAGTCCCACACTGTATAAGAAATTCTGAGATGTACCTTTGAACTTTGCATATATGAAGCCTTCCTTCAAATCTTCATTTACAGAACTTAGTAATAAATAACTGTAATTTATTCATAGGTTAAATACATTATGTAAATACAAAATTATGGAGCACACAATAATGTTTATTGACTGTTTTATGATAGTGAAAAGCAGGGGCGCAACATTGGTTTTAGAAGTGGGGGGGGGCATAATTTCTCTCTATATTTTTTCAGTCAGATCAACACTCCAAACAGCCTGGCCGACCGCTCGGAGGCGTCTGCATGGTCCTAAAGCACACAGTTGCCTCGTTTTGTATCACATTCCAACGACAAAAAAATGCAATTTCAGAATGTGGTGGGGACATGTACCCCCCCCCCATCCCCAGTGAAAATTGCACCCCTTGTGAAAAGAAAAAAAAATAACAAAAATATATAGATTTTGTTATTAGTGATCTTTCTTCTGGAACTGCATGGAACTCTGCAGTTTTAGGGTACCCACTGTAGGTCAGTCTAAAGCAAAGGGTCATGAAATCCACAGTTGAGTTGTACAGGTGAACTATTGTTAATGAGACACCTATGTAGTGCTTTCATTCCCAAGTCCTCACAGTGATTTACCGACCCTTTGTGAGAATCAGGTTATATATATATATATATCTGACTTGAATGTTTTGTATTTTTCCCACCAGTCTGTAGTCAGTGCATCACAACATGTCACTAGAGTACTAGAAGTCAGTCAGCGTTGATGTCATCCACATCCTTAAGGATCATCAGGAGCGGTGCTGATTTCTGTTGCTTACGCCTGAACAAGGAAAAGAGCAGGAGAAGCCTTATAAAAAGAAGAACAACAACAGTGCAGGTGCAGGGTACAAAAAAAAAACTGAAGTCAAATGAAAGAACAACCTGGTCTCAAGAGTTTTTCGTATTATTCTGTTCGTAATTACGAGACACTCCATTTAGTATTGTATGTTACGTTTTGTATGGTATGTATTCATTGGTGGATGTCCATAATCCATTTCATATGATTTGTTACGAATTCTAATTTGTTGTGGCTAACATTAGCTAGGTAGCTAGTGCTAATGCTAACGTTAGCTAGGCCAGGGGTTATAAGGTCAGGGTTAAGTTTAGGAGTTAGGTGTAAAGGTTAGGGGTAGGCTTAGCTAACATGCTAAGTGGTTGCTAATTAGCTAAAATGCTAAAGTTGTCCATGATTACATTTGAACACACAACCTTTGGGTTGCTAGACGTTCGCGTTATACGCCCACCCATCCAACCCGACTTTAGTTTTTGCCTTAAGTAACCTTCCGTCTAATCAGGCTGGAAAGATAGATACCCACAAAATTGTTGCATTCAACTCACCTCATCTCTGAGCGCAGGGTGTTGAGCTGGCTGAGGACCTGGTCATTGGTCTCCACCTGTTCATCCAGATCTCTCTGTAACTTCCTCTTAGAGTTTTCCAGTCGCTCTATCTCCTGCTCAGCCCCATCCATCTGTCTCTTGGCAGTCTTCAGCCTCTGGTTCAGCTAGGAGAGGAGAGAGGGTGTAACAGTCAGGGATGGAAATAAAGCTGACCCGAGGCTAGTACTTTTTAGATCAGACTAGTGAAAAAGTACAAAACTAGCCAAGTAAAATGATGTCTTCAGAACAACGCATGGCCCAAATTCTGGACCTGAATGTCATCCAGGCTAGTAGAAATCACAGTCTACTAGCCAGGCTGGCCAGTGCCCAAAATCCTTCAATTCCATCCCTGGTTACAGTTCGTTTTTATAATTTATTGATGATGTGTTGTTGTAAATGTATACGTCCATTGTTTGCGTCTGTAATGGCTGTATTAGTAATTATGTCTTTAACCCCTTGATGAAGAGGAGAGGAAGTTAGACTACATCGGTTTTTATAATTCATAGATGTTGTTTTTTAAGTTTGTCTGTCCATTGTAGTGTAACAGTGATGCTTCCATCCCTCTCCTCGCCCCAACCTGGGCTCAAACCAGATATGTACTCATCGTCCACGTTACCTGGTCTTTCTGGTTCTGCATAGACATGTACTCATCGTCCACGTTACCTGGTCTTTCTGGTTCTGCATAGATATGTACTCATCGTCCACGTTACCTGGTCTTTCTGGTTCTGCATAGACATGTACTCATCGTCCACGTTACCTGGTCTTTCTGGTTCTGTATAGATACGTGCTCATCGTCCACGTTACCTGGTCTTTCTGGTTCTGTATAGATACGTGCTCATCGTCCACCTGTATCGTCATCTCCTTCACTTTTCTCTCTAGTTTCCTGTTGGCTTGTTGCAGGTTGATGTTGTCTCTGAGAAGAAAATATGAAACCCTGTTAGACACTCATGACCATATCTCTCAACACCGTTTAAACATTCAACCCTTGTACCGTAGATGCCTTGTCATTGCTGTAGTAACGGCGATGTATTTAAACCTCAGCATTATAAACCAAGGGAAGAATCTAACTGCCAGCATAATAGTCCAGGGCTGAGCACGCTACCAACTGTTACCAACTATTTTCATACCTCACCTCTCAGCTCTCCTCTCCCTCCAGCCTCCCCTCTACCCCCTCCCTTCCACCTCACCTATCAGTTCTCCTCTCCCACCAGTCTCCCCTCTACCTCCCCCTCCCTTCCAGCTCCCCTCCACCCTCCAGCTCCCCTCTACTCGCATCGTCGCCAGCCGCCCCTCTCCTTGCAGCATCTTCACCTTACCTCTCCTCTCCCTCCAGCCTCCCCTCCAGCTCACCTCTCCTCTACCCTCCACCTCACCCCTACAGCATCCCCTCCACCTCACCTCACCCCTGCAGCCTCCCCTCCCCTCCACCTCACCTCACCCCTGCAGCCTCCCCTCCACCTCACCTCTCCTGGCAGACTCTCCTCCAGCTCACCTCACCCATCAGCCTCCCCTC
>QNTS01003686.1:41176-57839 GCA_003317085.1 Hucho hucho | reverse complement strand
TCATATAACTAGCATACAGAACAGCATACCCCAGTCATATAACTAGACGAGATGAGTAATGCCAGACATGTAAACATTATTAAAGTGACTAGAGTTCCATTTATTAAATTGATTTAGCTTGTGCTTCAGACACAGAGCCTGACAGTGTCCATTTCCAGGCTTCCTCACGTTCGTTCAAGACTTGGGAGAATGGTAACGCCAGACTAAAACTGACACGTTTCAAAAGGTGATTTTAATACATTCCATTTACACTGACGCTTTTATCCAAAGGGACTTACAGTAATGCGTGCATACCTTTTACATACGGGTGGTCCCGGGAATCGAACCCACCATCCATAAGCTTTGCAAGCGCCATTCTATACTAGCTGAGCTACAGAGGACCAACATATTTCACATGTTGCCAGTTTATATAACTGAGACAGTGAGGAGGTGAAACTGATATTCCATTGTTGACTATTTGGAAGGGTGTTCATTATCGTAGTCTGCATTCCTGAACTGGCGTGTGTGTGTTTGTGTGTGTGTGTGTTTGTGTGTGTGTGTGTGTGTTTGTGTGAGCACGCACAGCTGAAACAGCAATCCTTTATCAGACTAAAAGCTGCATGTCACATTCTCTCCCTTAGATCATCAAAGGCAGGATATGAGAAATGTGTCATGGTCACTTGGGATCAGGGTCATTTAAGTTCCATTTTAATTCAGTCAATTCAAAAAGTAAACTGAAATTCCAATTCTCCTCGTTGGAATGGAATGGGATCGGAATTGATCCCAACCCTCTTTTTGGAAAACATTCTAGCTGGCATCTTTCCAAGGAAGTTATGTCACACCTCAAAAAAACTCCAGGTAATATAAAGGTTAAATAGGTAAAAGAATCATGACAGTACTCAGTGGTTGATTTAGTCCAGTGTTACTCACCCATCATTGAGGTAAGTGAACAGTATCTTTTTGGTGGAGTCTTCATTTGGTTGTGGTTCAATTGAGACCTCGTGCTGACCCCTCTGACCTTCCAAAAGATCCCTCTGACCTTCCAGAAGATCTGGAGTGATGATCTGATTAAATGAACACACAACAGAATATCAAGGTGTATCAATCAATTTATCAATCAATCAATCACAAAAGTTAAAAGAATGCTTTACAGTAACCCAACCGGGACTCTCAAAGAGCAAGCAAAAGCACAGTAGCAAAGGCACAGTTGCAAGGAAAAATTCCCTAGAAGGAATCAAGTAAAAAAAAAAAAGTATTTAACCGAGTAAAACCTCTAAAGCTAATCTCTTTACCTGAATGTCTCTCGCTGACTCCTCTGTTTGGTTGAGAGACCTGGATCTGGTCATGGAGGTCTTCTCCACTCTGTACAGCACATTCACTGCTCTGGATGACCTACTGGTAGGCTCCTTCTCCTCCCACTGTAGTTTATTAAACATCACAGTGGAGGGTCCGTTGGCTCCTCTCACCTTAGGTGACCCTGGGGCGCTGGTGGCCCCGCCTAGAGTCTCTCCCCTGGCCCCTCTGATGGCTGAGGCAGGGCTGGAGGGGTCCAATGGGTATGAGTGACGCTGTTGTCTGCTGTCCACGCTACGTGACCTCCTCCGGTCCTCAGGGGCTATCCTCCCTCTCCTAGGCCCAGCTCGGCCCATCTGTTGGGGGCTGTCGAACTGGTTGATCAGGCTACCTACGGAGGAGATGGGCTCTGTGTCCACTGAGTTTGGGGATCTCCTGGGGATGTTGGTGATCTCGTTTGGGGGGCTTAGTAAGGTGGCCAAAGAAGAGTGGTGGAGAGCTGGGGCTGAGACAGGGGCAGGGCCTGGGCATTGGGTCTGGGCTGAGACAGGGGCAGGGCCTGGGCATTGGGTTTGTGTGGGGGATGAGACAGGGGCAGGGGCAGGGCCTGGGCATTGGGTCTGGCTGGTGGCCGAGACAGGGGTGGGGGCCCTCTCTACACCCCCAGCAGGCAGAGGGATCCTGGCTGCTCCTGGTCTAGACCCTGCTGCCTGGATCAGGGTGGCCCCTGCCCCACTCTCGAGACCCCTGGTGAGATGTCCCGGCCTAGGTACAGAGGCTGTCTGAGTGGAGGGAACAGAGAGTCTTCGGGTGGAGAGGAGGAGGGGGCTGAGGCTGTTCCTGTCTGGGTTGTAGGGTTTCAGCAGCTCTGGGTGTCTCTGGAAGTTCAACACCGTGTTAGATGTCGGCACGGTCCTCTGTGACTCCTGGAAGTCAAACACGAACGCAGCGGACGCCAGCGGAGTCCTCTGTGACTCCCTAACCTCAGTCAGAGCACCTCCACGAGCATACTCCCTCTGGTGGTTGGGAAGTCTGCGCTCCACATTGGGACTACCTAATGAAGATCGCTCCACATTGGGACTATCAAATGGAGATTGCCTATCATTCACCATGAAGGTGTACTCAGACTGGCTGTGGGCGTAGACAGACACTTCCTGGTGGTCCCAGTTCCTGCTGTAGCTCTCCAGGCCACCAGATGGCAGAACTGCTCTACTATCCCCGTTGTTCAATACAACGTAAGGAAGACCCTCAATCCCCTGGATTTGTATCCTCACCCCGAACTTGCTGCTGCTGCTGCTGTCGCTGTGAGGGCGAGGGCTGCCTCTGGGACCAGGCCTAGGCTGCTGCAAGTTGTAGCCCTGTTGTGTTCTACTGGAGTCTGGAGAAGAGCCACTCGCTCCGTGTCTGTGAGATTCCATTTATAGAGTCAACTTAGAGACAACGTTGTGTGTTTCCTGGGTCCACACTTGTCCTGAAATGAGCAGAGGACCTCCCTCAGAACTGAAGAGGTTCACAGCTATAAAAGACGCCAAATACAACACGTTAGAGGACTGATGCTTTATTAGTGGACTAACCATTACCGCGGCTCTCCTTAACCTGGAGGCTCCAATGACCACCCTTGTCTTTACAACAGTTTACCTCAGGGAAAAATACATCACTTTCTATGACATCAGCTGGATGAGGTGACTGTTTACAAAACAGAGAGAAGTCATGTGGACCAACTAACAACAATGACATCCCAAGAGCATCTGATGTCACTCAGACAGCTGTAGTAACCAGCAAGCCACAGAGAGAGAGAAAACACACCAACACACAGCACATCGATATAGAAAACAGTTTATTCAGTGTGCTAACAGTGTAACTATTGTATACAGGACACTACAGCTGTATGACAACTACCACTGGCCGTGGTCGGCGCCAACCAGACTGTCATCATCCACACACACACACACACACACACACACACACACACACACTCCGGCCCAGTTTATGATATGATTATGTTAGAAAATCAGTTACGGAACACAACAAAAACAGACATTTGTTTTAGAACAATGTACATTGTTATTGAAAAAAACAACATGCAAAAGCATTGTATTCTACTATAGGTGACAGTTGTTACGGGGCACCGGCCACAGACGTCAGTTCAACATCTAGTTATGATTTACATTTGGTTGATTTGTCAACTATTGTGAATTCAACGTTAAATAAACAAAACAATGTCACCATGTCATTGGATTTTGATTCAAAGTTAGGTGAAAAAAAAATACAAAATGACTTTTTGCAAATCCACGGGGTTTTCCACATTGATTCATCACTTTGATTTTGGGGGGGGTGAAATGACGTGGAAACAACGTTGATTAATCCAGTTTTTGCCCAGTGGGGGTACACTTCTTCAATTAAAAAATATAAAAATCAATTGAAATTGTTTACATTGAACCTTTATTTAACTAGGCAAGTCAGAACAAATTATTTTTTACAATGATGGCCTACCCCGGCCAAACCCGGGCCAATTGCGCGAAGCCCTATGGTACTCGCAATCACGGCCGGTTGTGATACAGCCTGGATTCGAACCAGGGTGTCTGTAGAGACGCCTCAAGCACTGAGATGCAGTGCCTTAGACCGCTGCACCACTCGGGAGCCCATTTTCTAATTATTAACCAATATCAAAAATGTGTCTCCTTCACAAGTACTTTTATCAACCTCTATTTGTACGATTGTAATTAAAAGACAAATGATATATGCATGGATAATCCTCTATGCAGTTTTACGAGCGGATAATAAAACACCACTCTACCTTTACTAGCGGATCAAACGTGATGTTCTTGAACGATAAAATAGCCTCCCCAAGCAAACGCCAAAACGAGAATCACTTTATAAAGCACTAACAGTGCAATTAGTTCGAGTAACAGTTGTTAAGACAGGTTAGAAACGTGTTCCTGTGCGCAAAATCTTTGTGATTTTTCTTACCTATATTCGCGTCGTTCTGTTAAAAGTAGTGCTCCTGGTTGAAGTGCCAGGGTTGTGGGAGCTGTTTCATGGCGCTCGGGATTCCCCCTCCGTAGTCCAGTCTCTATTCACAAGTACGTGTTCCCCTCTAGCGGAACTGTCCAGCCATTCAACAAAATCTCTCGGGTGTTCATCATCATCATCATCATCATCATCATCATCATCATTAACTCCTAGAATAATACATAACGTATGTCTTTTCTGAGAGAAAAAAAACGTAGGGAAAAATAAGAAATACTTTTATGGTTTACATTTACTGTAGATGACAAAGGTGACACTCATCAACATAACTGTACATACCTGAAAGGTATGGGTTTTACAAAGACATCCCCCATTATGGAATTCTCCGATATACACTAAGTTGTGGCTTGTTTTAGGGTATCATTATTTACAATTTCGGGAAAAATATATTTCTAAAAAAAACATTATTTTTTGTGGTTTCAAATTTTAAATCTGTAATTCAGATATTTAGTTATTAGTAGTTGTAGAAAATATAAAATATAACAAGTTAGTAAAAAGTAGTCAATATTTTCTATAAAAACTGAACAATTAAGTATTAATCCATCTGTAGCCTAACCAAAAAGTGCACTTAGCTCCAAACAATCTGCCTCTGCCTAAACACAAGCACGTACATACAACTAAAAGGCTCCGCATGGTCAATCCGACATCTGCAGTGGCCATTCATCACTTCGTGTTGCAGAGTAGAGCTGTTGTGAAGGAAGTTGTCAATGAAGTGAGTTTGTGTTTATACAGGACCTCACCGAGCCCTCTGCATTGCTAAAACATTTGGGAGGAGCACGGCGATGTAGTACGGAGATCGATTTGTCCTCCTCAAGCATCCGGAACCTCCGCCATTGCGTTACACCCTCCGTACGGGGCCTCCAGCTCATATTGCTGGAGCGAGCATAAATTGGTTTTAAGCCTTGTATCAGCCTTAAAGCCAATTTATGCTTGATCTGGAATGCGGCCCAGAGTCTCAATATGGAGGGTGTGACTCAATTGCAGTGCCTCTGGAGGCTCGAGGAGGCCAAATCGAGCTCCATATGGCGATGCCGTGCGCCTCCCAAATTTTGTAACAATGCGAATGGATCCGTATAGCTCCGGATTGACATGAATGGTTGACGGTAGGTGGGGCGGTACATCCTGTATAAACACAAATTCACTTCCTTGCCAGCAAAAATGTAGAACTTTGACGAAAGGCTATCAGAACAAGTTCACAAGTAAAAACATATTTGAAATCATAAAGACACTAAAATTAGTTTGAACTCCTGGAAAGAGATCAGGGAGGTAATGGGGATAGATGGGTAAAGAGGCCAATGGAATGCAGACTGTGGGGGATAGAAGGATGCTGGATTGGCACACACACAAAAAATCTGATTGAACAAAGTGGATATTTGTCAAATTCGTCACGATTGATGTATTGTAACAGGCCCATAATGTGGTTACTGAAATCCGATTTGGATATATTTGGCTGTTTTCGTTGCAAAACATTTAGAAGTTGTCCCTTTTCAGGTTAAGAAAAAAGTGACTGCTAAATGCTAACTCCCATTCGTATAAGCTGGTAACATAGCTAGCATACAGAAATCGGTGGTGGTAGTCAAAGTATTCTCAGATTTTTACCTCAACGTAGTGTGAAATACACAAATAAACAATAGCCTAAATGTAGACAAATTTTGCTGGGGGGCGAATGGGGAGATTCAGGATGGAGATGCAGCCTTTTAACGTCATGCTATCTTGTCTGAGCTCCTATGTCAAACACCGGGAAACGGACTCTAACATCTCAGTAGAGATAAGATCTTGTCCTTTCGTTTAGCCAGTTGCTCGTAAATTAGCCGGATGGTTATAGAGATTAGCCCTGATTCACTACGACTGGTGTGGTTCAGACCAATTTATTGGATGCGTATGACGGCTCCACAAAGCGCAAGAAGTATGACATTTCTGACTTCTGTGGAGGCCGCATCACCGTAAATGGTGTACGGCCACTGTAGATGTTGGATTGACCATGCAGAGCCTTTTAAGAGGTCAATACTGACAGAGGAGAATAACATGACGAAATAAACATTGTTTTACACAGGACAGTGTTGTGTTTTTTTCACTGTCAATTTTTTTTCCACTGTACTAACGAATATAAAACATTTTGTACAAAACATTTGCTGGTTACTAGTAAGTTTAGGCACAAGTGAAAGTCGATCAGGAGGAAATTGTCACTACTGTCGTGATTAATTAGCTGCTGCAACACATTTTCCGTTCCCCCCCCGAAAATCGTTCTGTTTCTTCGCTACTGGTTCCCAGAGCTAACACTGAATGTCATTGGATGGTCTTTCACCATCTCAAGACGATCCTTCTCCACACTTCATCTGTAGAAAGAAAGAAAAAAATGTGTTGATAACGTTCTCACAATATAGATTATTCAACTTGGATCAACACCAGATCAACACACGCTTCATGGAAGAAAAGGCTGCGCTTAGACAGGCAGCCCAAATCTGATCGCTTTCCACCAATCACATCAGATCTTTTCACAGCATATCATTTTAAGACCTGATCTGATAGGTCAAAAGACTAAACACAGCCAAAAAAGAAGAAGAAGAAGAAGAATGGGAGATCTTTGTACTGTACCTGTTTTAAATGTTTAGAGATGATGTCCCATGGGGTTAGCAGCGTCCAGTCCAGGATGTAGTGATGGCTGGTGTTGCTGCAGGCCCTGGGCATCTGTTAACCCAGCTGACATCTTCTCCTGCTCCCTCCTCCTCAGACAGGCTGCATTAGGGTTCAGATTACGCTCTAGAGGTAGCAGATCACACGGACATCAACATTAGTACTGTCCCATGGACCAGACAGGGAACCAGGACATCAACTTTAGTACTGTCCCATAGACCAGACAGGGAACCAGGACATCAACATTAGTACTGTCCCATAGACCAGACAGGGAACCAGGACATCAACATTAGTACTGTCCCATGGACCAGACAGGGAACCAGGACATCAACATTAGTACTGTCCCATGGAACTGACAGGGAACCAGGACATCAACATTAGTACTGTCCCATGGACCAGACAGGGAACCAGGACATCAACATTAGTACTGTCCCATGGACCAGACAGGGAACCAGGACATCAACGTTAGTACTGTCCCATGGACCAGACAGGGAACCAGGACGTATCCTCTTCTATGCAGCCCCTCCCATCGATTCATGTTCCACTGTAGTGAAGTACTTACTCATTCAACTTTTATTTATACAGATAATTAGATAATAACTATATCTCAATGTATCTTTCGTAATTTTCTTAATCTCTTATTGGAAGAGAAAATACAATGTTCCTCTCCTCAGACCTTCTCCTCCAATGTGTTTTGAGAAGGAGTCGAGGAGAGAGGATGCGAGGAATCGAGGAAAGATGAATTAAGAAATAGACATAATCTCTTTTGCAAGAGAGACCTGTTCAAGACGACAGCAGTACTGACCTCTGACTTGTTGTTCTAGACTAAGTATTACAGCCACAGCCTGGTGTAAAACAAGCAGCTTGGTCTGGGGCTTCTCGCTCTTCAGGTGCAGCTGAGTCATGTGACCCAGCTCTTTGAACGCCTCGTTGATGTCACGGACCCGAAGGCGCTCGCGGGCGTTGTTGGCCATCCGTCGCTCCCGCTCCCGCTCAGCCTTCTGCTCCGGACTCAGGTTGTCCTCGTCCTCATGGATGCTGCTGAAGGGGAGAAAAGAAAGTGGGGGTTTGTATTAGAATTGGCAGGTGCCATGTGGCGCCCTCTGGTGGGAATTATTTGAACACTTCTGATCATGCGCCAAAAACATTGCGTTGAATATTGAATTCATTACCAGTTTTTACCATTCAAACAGATAGATAGGCAGCTACCCAGCCAGTAGGCAAAGCTGGTTGAAATGACTTCATAACAACCATTTCCCCCGCTGGGTAGAGGGAGAATAGCCTCGTTCTAGATCTGTTTCAACTCTGACAAGACAGCACAAACTGATCTGGGACCAGGCTAGAGGCAGTAATATAGCATAAAGCTGATCTGGGATCAGGCTAGAGGCAGAGAGAGAGAGAGCATAAAGCTGATCTGGGACCAGGCTAGAGGCAGAAATATAGCATAAAGCTGATCTGGGATCAGGCTAGAGGCAGAGAGAGAGAGAGCATAAAGCTGATCTGGGATCAGGCTAGAGGCAGAGAGAGAGAGCATAAAGCTGATCTGGGATCAGGCTAGAGACAGAGCGAGATAACGTAAAGCTATTTTTGCTGTCCTCACCTGGTCATGCTGTCTCCTTGTGTCTTGTGTGACGCGCTCTCCTCGTCGGAGCGCTGGCTGTGGCTGTCAGAGCTGTGGCTGTGCCTGTGATGGTTGTGATGGCTGTGATGTAGCTCATACTGGTCATCTTTATCCAGACCCTCCAACTTCAGCTCTAAGCCACCTAATCCTGCAGGGAGACCCGCTGGGAAGGAGTGGCCATGTTTATTCTGTGAACGGCTCTGCAGCACAGGGTAGTTGTTGTTGTTCACAGTGACAGCCTCTACCTGTACACACACAAGAGAATAGGTGGAATAAATATACACATACACTACATGGCCGAAGTATGTCTTCAAATGAGTGGATTTGGCTTTTTCAGCCACACCCGTTGCTGACAGGTGTATAAAATCGAGCACACAGCCATACAATCTCCATAGACAAACATTGGCAGTATAATGGCCTTACTGAAGAGCTCAGTGACTTTCAACATAGCACTGTCAACGTGACATAGGATGTCACCTTTCCAACAAGTCAGTTCGTCAAACTTTTCCCTGCTAGAGCTGCCCCGGTCAACTGTAAGTGCTGTTATTGTGAAGTGGAAACGTCTAGGAGCAACAACGTCTCAGCCGCGAAGTGGTAGGCCACACAAGCTTACAGAACGGGACCGCAGAGTGTCTGTCCTCGGTTGCAACACTCACTACCGAGTTCCAAACTGCCTCTGGAAGCAACATCAGCACAATAACTGTACATCGGGAGCTTCATGAAGTGGGTTTCCATGGCCGAGCAGCCGCACACAAGCCTAAGATCACCATGCGCAATGCCAAGCGTCGGCTGGAGTGGTGTAAAGCTCGCCGCCATTGAACTCTGGAGCAGTGGAAACGCATTCTCTGGAGTGGTGAATCACGCTTCACCATCTGGCAGTCCGACGGACAAATCTGGGTTTGGCGGATGCCAGGAGAACGCTATGCATAATACCAACTGTAAAGTTTGGTGGAGGAGGCTGTTTTTCATGTTTCGGGCTAGGCCCTTTAGTTCCAGGGAAGGGAAATCTTAACGATACAGCATACAATGACATTCTAGATGATTCTGTGCTTCCAACTTTGTGGCAACAGTTTGGAGAAGGCCCTTTCCTGTTTCAGGCCCCCGTGCACAAGGCGAGGTCCCTACAGAAATTGTTTGTCGAGATCGTTGTGGAAGAACTTGACTGACATGCACAGAGCCCTGACCTCAACCCAATCGAATACCTTTGGGATGAATTGGAACGCTGACTGCAAGCCAAGCCTAATCGTCCCTAATGCTCTTGTGGCTGAATGGAAGGAAGTCCCCACACCAATGTTCCAATATCTAGTGGAAAGCCTTCCCAGAAGAGTGGAGGCTGTTATAGCAGAAAGGGGGGGGACCAACTCCATATTAATGGCCACGATTATTTTGGAATGAGATGTTTGACGAGCAGGTGTCCACATACTTTTAGAAACACTTCAAATAAGGGCTGTGTTTTGTGTAGGCTTACCCTGGCAGGATGTTTTGATAACTATGTTTTGAGACTGGTCCTGTGTGGCTCAGTTGGTAGAGCAGGGCACTTGCAACACCAGGGTTGTGGGTCCGATTCCCACAGGGCACCAGTACGAAGAAGTCTGAAAATGTATTTACTCACTACTGTAAGTCGCTGTAGATAAGAGCGTCTGCTCTATGACTAAAAGGTGAAAATGTGAATCTCTCTCAGACAAGGTGACTTTTATCAATTATATTCAGCTCTTATTTTTTTTTATGGGTATTTTGACTCATACTGTGGTGCTCTATGTGTATGTGCCAGCTGATGTAGTAAGTAGTACGAGCATAAAAAAAGGAGGAAAAAGTGGGTGTTTGTATTCGATAAAAGTTTTTATTAAAAGTTTCAATTTGAGCTCCCAACGGAAGTACCTTTGCTCATGTAGTGTATTTTATTATCATCTACTTAGTGGGAAAACGGTCAATATAAAAAATACATTACACATACGTTGCCTTCATTTCCTTGACGTTAACCCCAATGACAAAAAGGTAACTAAACCAACATCTGCGCCCCCCTTTTCCCCCTCTATCCCTCCATTCTCCACCTATCCCATGAGTGATGTGGATCAGAGAAAATCCCAATCCCTCCCTCATAACTCCCCTAAACATACCTTTAATGGGGTGGCAGGTAACCTAGTGGTTAGGGCGTTGGGTCAGTAACCGAAAGGTTGCTGGATTGAATCCCTGAGTTGACAAGGTAAAACTCTGTCGTTCTGAACTTGAACAAGGCAGTTAACCCACTGTTCCCCAGTAGGCCGTCATTGTAAATAAGAATTTGTTCTTAACTGACTTGCCTAGTTAAATAAAGGTAAAATATTAATTCCTTTCTGGAATTATTCCTTTTTAACTGACACATATCCCTGGAAAATAAAGTATTTGTTTTCTTTCAAACACTTTGAGCATTTGATTGAGCCTGTCTGGAGTACCGGATGGGCAGGGTTTGGACTTTTGCAACCATTTTATTGGCTCTACTATACCAGGCAATATCAATCAAGAGCAATTCAAATATTTGAGAGAAAACAAATGCTATTTGAACCCAGGTCTGACACTGTTATGTAAGCGTCATGGTGGAGGCATTCCCCCTGTCCGTATCGTTACCTGGTCAGTATCCACACATAGACTTTTCAGACCGCAGCAAATGAAATTAAATGTGGTGTTCTCTATTTCCAGAACAATAACCCTCCCGTTAGGATAATGGCGCCGGAGGGGATGGCTGTTTTACGGGCTCTTAACCAACTGTGCTATTTTGTGTGTTTTTTCACATTGTTTGTAACTTATTTTGTACATAATGTTGCTGCTCTTATGACCAAAAAGAGCTTCTGGATATCAGAACAGCGATTACCCTTGAACTGACAAAGATTTTTTCTTTAATGAATCCGATGCGAAGGATACTCTACTTCCCCGAGACCCAAATCCCTGTCATTCGCGTGAAGAAAAGACGGAAATATAGGGGGCGGAGGTGCCTTGTGCCTTGTGAGAATTCGTTGGCGAGTGGGTAACCCTCCTCTACCATTCGTTCTATTGGCCAACGTGCAATCACAGGAAAATGAACTGGATGATCTCCGTTGGAGATTATCCTACCAACGGGACATTAAAAACTGTAATATCTTATGTTTCACAGAGTCGTAGCTGAACGACGACATGAATAATATAGAACTGGCTGGTAAGACGAGGGGTGTGGATGTCTATTTGTCAATAACTGCTGGTGCGCAATGTCTAATATTAAAGAAGTCTCGAGGTATTGCTCGCCTGAGGTAGAGTACCTCATGATAAACTGTAGACCACACTATCTACCAAGAGAGTTTTCATCTATATTATTCGTATCTGTCTATTTACCACCACAAACCGATGCTGGTACTAAAAGCGCACTAAACCAACTCTATAAGGCCATAGGCAAACAAGAAAATGCTCATCTAGAAGTGGCTCTCCTAGTGGCCGGGGACTTTAATGCAGGCAAACTTAAATCCGTTTTTCCTCATTTCTACCAGCATGTTACACGTGCAACCAGAGGAAAAATAACTCTAGAACACCTTTACTCCACACACAGAGACACATACAAAGCTCCGCCCTCCATTTGGCAAATCTAACCATAACTCTATCCTCCTGATTCCTGCTTACAAGCAAAAACTAAAGCAGGAAGTACCAGTGACTCGCTCAATACGGAAGTGGTCAGATGACGCGGATGCTACGCTACAGGACTATTTTGCTAGCACAGACTGGAATATGTTCCGGGATTCATCCAATGGCATTGAGGAGTAAACCACCTCAGTCACGGGCTTTATCAATAAGTGCATCTACGACGTCGTCCCTACAGTAACCGTGTGTACATATCCCAACCAGAAGCCATGGATTACTGGCAACGTCGCACCGAGCTAAAGGCTAGAGTTGCCGCTTTCAAGGAGCGGGACACTAATCCGGACGCTTATAAGAAATCCTGCTATGCCCTCAGACGAACCAGGCAAAACGTCAGTACAGGATTAAGACTGAAACCTACTACACTGGCTCTGACGCTCATTGGATGTGGCAGGGCTTGCAAACTATTACGGACTACAAAGGGAAACCCAGTCGCGAGCTGCCCAGTGACGCAAGCCTACCAGATGAGCTAAATGTCTTTTATGCTTGCTTCAAGGCAAGCAACACTGAAGCATGTATGAGAGCACCAGCTGTTCCAAACGACTGTGTGATCACACTCTCCATAGCCTATGTGAGCAAAACCTTTAAACAGGTCAACATTCACAAGGCCGCGGAGCCAGATGGATTAACAGGATGTGTACTCAGAGCATGCGCTGACCAACTGGCAAGTGTCTTCACTGACATTTTCCACCTCTCTCTGACCGAGTCTGTAATACCTACATGTTTCAAGCAGACCACCTTAGTCCCTGTGCCCAAGAAAGCGAAGGTAACCTGCCTAAATGACTCACATCAACACTATCATCCCGGAAACACTAGATACACTCCAATTCGCATACCGCCCCAACAGATCCACAGATGATGCAATTTCAATCGCACTCCACACTGCCCTTTCCCACCTAGACAAAAGGAACATTTATGTGAGAATGCTGTTCATTGACTACAGCTCAGCATTTAACGCATAGTGCCCACAAAGCTCCTCACTAAGCTAAGGACCCTGGGACTTAACACCTCCCTCTGCCACGCTGATCCTCAACACTGCGGCTCCTCAGGGCTGCATGCTTAGTCCCCTCCTGTACTCCCTGTTCACCCACGACTGCATGGCCAGGCACGACTCCAACACCATCATTAAGTTTGCAGACAACACAACAGTGGTAGGCCTGATCACCGACAACGACGAGACAGCCTACAGGGAGGAGGTCAGAGACCTGTTCGGGTGGTGCCAGTATAACAACCTATCCCTCAACGTAACCAAGACGAAGGAGATGATTGTGGGCTACAGGAAAAGGAGGACTGAGCATGCCCCCATTATCATCGACGGGGCTGTAGTGGAGCTGGTTGAGAGCTTCAAGTTCCTTGATGTCCACATCACCAACAAACTATCATGGTCCAAACACACCAAGACAGTCATCAAGAGATTGGCATGGGTCCCCAGATCCTCAAAAAGTTCTACAGCTGCACCATCGGGAGCATCCTGACTGGTTGCATCACCGCCTGGTATGAAACTGCTCGGCATTGGACCGTAAGGCGCTACAGAGGGTAGTGCGTATGGCCCAGTACATCACTGGGGCCAAGCTTCCTGACATCCAGTAAATATTTTATTAACTCTATTTCTTGAACTGCATTGTTGGTTAGGGGGCTTGTAAGTAAGAATTTCATGGTAAGGTCTACACTTGTGACAAATACAATTTGATTTGATTTGATTTATGGAAAATACGTCAAAATGGCATGTGGCATACCATAGCTGGAGTGTGTCTGGTGTGATTTGTAGAGCAGTGGTGGCAGGGCACATACACACACACACACACACCGATTTCTGTTTTCTCAATGACATTCAATTCAGCATTGAAAAAAACAGACATTTGTTCCACCTGAGTCTGGCCACATGTCAGAGTCCATTATGACAACACACCAGATGATTTTGATGGATCCTGTTTGACTTCTAGTGCCTGTTAAGGGGAATGTAATCCACAAGTAACTGAAAGTAATCAGATTATGTTACTGAGTTTGGCTAATCCAAAAGTTACATTACTGATTACAATTTTGGACAGGTAACTAGTAACTGTAACGGATTACAGTAACCTACCTAACCAAACCCTGCACACACACACACACACACCACACACACACACACACACACACACACACACAGTGGCCAATAGCCTTTCCCTACACGCTTCCCATACATAAAACAGACACAACCTGGAACACTTTCACAAAGTAATGAATGGGTCTCACCATGGCTGTGTCATGTGCCATGGTGGGTCCGTGTCCATGGTTAGCCTGGTTTAACAGGCTGTGGATGTCAGAGGGCAGGCTGGGGATGGGTCCTGCCACATGGTTACGCAGCACATAAATCACATCATCCAGTCTGTCTAGACGATCCTCCAACTGAGACTAGAGAGAGAGGAGAGAGAGAGGAGAGAAAGGAGAGAGAGGAGAGAGAGAGGAGAGAAAGGAGAGAGAGAGAGAGAGAGAGAGAGGTGTTATTATCATGCTGAGAATGAAACATTGCAGAGCTTGAGGCTATAATATAATAAGATAAAAGAAACGTCCTCTCACTGTCAACTGTGTTTATTTTCAGCGAACTTAACATGTGTAAATATATGTATGAACATAACAAGATTCAACAACTGAAACATAAACTGAACAAGTTCCACAGACATGTGACTAACAGAAATTGAATAATGTGTCCCTGAACAAAGGGGGGTCAAAATCAAAAGTAACAGTCAGTATCTGGTGTGGCCACCAGCTGCATTAAGTACTGCAGTGCATCTCCTCCTCGTGGACTGCACCAGATGTGCCAGTTCTTGCTGTGAGATGTTACCCCACTCTTCCACCGAGGGACCTGCAAGTTCCCGGACATTTCTGGGGGTAATGGCCCTAGCCCTCACCCTCCGATCCAACAGGTCCCAGACGTGCTCAATAGGATTGAGATCCGGGCTCTTCGCTGGCCATGGCAGAACATTGACATTCCTGTCTTGCAGGAAAACACACACAGAACGAGCAGTACGGCTGGTGGCATTGTCATGCTGAAGGGTCATGTCAAGATGAGCCTGCAGGAAGGGTACAACATGAGGGAGGAGGATGTCTTCCCTGTAACGCACAGCGTTGAGATTGCCTGCAATGACAACAAGCTCAGTCCGTTGATGCTGTGACACACAGCCCCAGACCATGACGGATCCTCCACCTCCAAATCGATCCCGCTCCAGAGTACAGGCCTCGGTGTAATGTTCATTCCTTTGACGATAAACGCGAATCCGACCATCACCCCTGGTGAGACAAAACTGCGACTCGTCAGTGAAGAGCACTTTTTGCCAGTCCTGTCTGGTCCAGCGACGATGGGTTTGTGCCCATAGGCGACGTTGTTGCCGGTGATGTCTGGTGAGGACCTGACTTACAACAGGCCTACAAGCCCTCAGTCCAGCCTCTCTCTGCCTATTGCAGACAGTCTGAGCACTGATGGAGGGATTGTGCGTTCCTGGTGTAACTCGGGCAGTTGTTGTTACCATCCTGTACCTGTCCCACAGGTGTGATGTTCTGATGTACTGATCCTGTGCAGGTGTTGTTACACGTGGTCTGCCACTGCGAGGATGATCCGCTGTCCGTCCTGTCTCCCTGTAGCGCTGTCTTAGGCGTCTCACAGTACGAACATTGCAATTTCTTGCCCTAGTCACATCTGCAGTCCTCATGCCTCCTTTCAGCATGCCTAAGGCACTTTCACACAGATGAGCAGGGACCCTGGGTATCTTTCTTTTGGTGTTTTTCAGAATCAGTAGAAAGGCCTCTTTAGTGTCCTAAGATTGCATAACTGTGACCTTAATTGCCTACCGTCTGTAAGCTGTCATTGTCTTAACGACCGTTCCACAGGTGCATGTTCATTAATTGTTTATGGTTCATTGAACAAGTATGGGAAACAGTGTTTAAACCCTTTACAATGAAGATCTGTGAAGTTATTTGGATTTTTACAAATTATCTTTGAAAGACAGGGTCCTGAAAAATGTACGTTTATTTTTTTGCTGAGTTTATGTATTTGATGAGTTGGATCAATTTAAAGACAGCAGCATTTAGATAAAATGTGACTCCAGCAGACAAAATCAATGATAAAATGTGTGGGTACAGTATTTGAACAGTCTTCGTGACCTATCAAAATTATTAAACAAAGATGTGTCACAGAGCTCCATGTCCTTACCAGTGATATAGGTGAGGCCTGGTAGCTGGAGGAGAGAGAGGCCTGGTTAGCTGGGGGACCCGTTGCAGACCCTGTGTGTGGAGATAGAGACCTCTCTGGTGTGGAGGAGTTTTCACTGCTGCTAGTGTAGTCAGGAGAATACATCTGAATACAGACAGAGGAGTAGAAGAAGAAGATGAGGGGGAGATAGAGGAGGGGTAGAGAGGGATAGAGGAGTAGAAGAGGGGTAGAAGAGGGATAGAGGAAGGGGGATAGAGGAGGGGTAGAGGAGGGATGGA
>QNTS01003685.1:34684-45353 GCA_003317085.1 Hucho hucho | reverse complement strand
TTTCTTTCTTTCTTTCTTTCTTTCTTTCTTTCTTTCTTTCTTTCTCTCTCTCTCTCTCTCTCTCTCTCTCTCTCTCTCTCTCTCTCTCTCTCTCTCTCTCTCTCTCTCTCTCTCTCTCTCTTTCAATCTTTCTTTCTTTCATCCCTTCTGGCTGCTGGATGGACCTGTGTGTGTGTGTGTGAGTGTGCGTGTGCATGTGCGTGCGTGTGCAGTACCAGTCAAAAGTTTGGACACACCTACCCATTCAAGGGTTTTTCTTTATTTTTACTATTTTCTACATTGTAGAATAATAGTGAAGATATCAAAACTATGAAATAACACATATGGAATCATGTAGTAACCAAACAAATCAAAATATATTTTATATTTGAGATTCTTCAAAGTAGCCACCCTTTGCCTTGACAGCTTTGCACACTCTTGGCATTCTCACAACCAGCTTCATGAGGTCACCTGGAATGCATTTCATTTAACAAGTATGCCTTGTTCAAAGTTAATTTGTGGAATTTCTTTCCTTCTTAATGCATTTGAGCCAATCAGTTGTGTTGTGACAAGGTAGGGTGGTATACAGAAGATAGCCCTATTTGGTAAAAGACCAAGTCCATATTATGGAAAGAACAGCTCAAAGAAGCAAAGAGAAACGACAGTCCATCATTACTTTAAGACATGAAGGTCAGTCAACACGGAATATTTCAAGAACTTTGAACGTTTCTTCAAGTGCAGTCGCAAAAACCATCAAGCACTATGATAAAACTGGCTCTAATAAGGACCACCACAGGAAAGGAAGACCCAGTTACCAGCCTCAGAAATTGTAGCCCAAATGCTTCACAGAGTTCAAGTAACAGACACATTTCAACATCAACTGTTCAGAGGAGACTGTGTGAATCAGGCCTTCATGTTCGAATTGCTGCAAAGAAACCACTACTAAAGGACACCAATAAGAAGAAGAGACCTGCTTGGGCCAAGAAACACGAGCAATGGACATTAGACCGGTGGAAATCTGTCCTTTCGTCTGATGAGTCCAAATTTGAGATTTTTGGTTCCAACCGCCATGTCTTTGTGAGACGCAGAGTAGGTGAACGGATGATCTCAGCATGTGTGTTCCCACCATGAAGCATGGAGGAGGTGTGATGGTGTGGGGGTGCTTTGCTGGTGACACTGTCAGTGATTTATTTATAATTCAAGGCACACTTAACCAGCATGGCTACCACAGCATTCTGCAGCGATACGCCATTCCATCTGGTTTGCGCTTAGTGGGACTATAATTAGATTTTCAACAGGACAATGACCCAACACACCTCCAGGCTGTGGAAGCACTATTTGAACAAGATGGAGTGCTGCATCAGATGACCTGGCCTCCACAATCACCTGACCTCAACCCAATTGAGATGGTTAGGGATGAGTTGGACATCAGAGTAGAGGAAAAGCAGCCAACAAGTATTCAGCATATGTGGGAACTCCTTCAAGACTGTTGGGAAAGCATTCCAGGTGAAGCTGGTTGAGAGAATGCCAAGAGCGTGCAAAGCTGTCATCAAGGCAAAGGGTGGATACTTTGAAGAATTTAAAATCTAAAATATATTTTGATTTGTTTAACACTGTTTGTGTCCCATGTGATGTGCACCTTGTTCCTTGTTCCTCTATCAATGTGTGCCATGACATGCCAACAAAGAATCATGTACCTGTAGTTTCCATGACAATCACAAATCAGGGAAGGTTCCAGAAGCTGAAGTTGCGGAGCCAATAGAATGCATGGTAGAATTAATGACAATTCATTTCTCTTCCAGGTGAGGTCCCTATTGGTCCCTTGCCAGACACTTCTCAGATAGCCTGTTATTGTTTTCAGTGGCTTTGTCCCAAATGGCACCCTATTCCCTACATAGTGCACTACTTTTATGGGCCCTGGTCAGAAGTAATGCCCTACATAGGGAATAGGGTACCATGTGGGATGTAGCCAGTGTTATTCTGTCCATTGCTGTTATGTTATCTATCTCTGGTGTAACGTTAGTGCTCTACAGACTCTTATTAATCATGACAAGAGACAGTGGGCTCTAAACCACCTGTTGGTCATAGTTGAACCGCTGCCTAATGTCCCCTTCACAGCTCCTCTCTACTCCTTATCCCTCCCCTGAGAGACTGACTCCCTGCTCTGTTTCAAGACACAATCCAACGTTCTCCAGCCTGCTGCACTGCTGCATGTCATGATCATTGGTTCACTTACTGAAACTGAGAAAATATTGCTCTTCTTCCTCTCCTCTTCCTCTCTTCTTCCTCTCCTCTTCCTCTCCTCTTCCTTTCCTCTTCCTCTTCTTCCTCTCCTCTTCCTCTTATCTTCATATCCTCTTCCTCTTCATCCTCCTCCCCTCCTCTTCCCTCCTCTTCCTCTCCTCTTCCCTTCCTCTCTTCTTCCTCTCCTCTTCCTCCTCTCTTCCTGTCCTCTTCCTCCTCTCTTCCTCATCTCTTCCTCTCCTCTTCCTCTTCCTCTATTCTCCATCTTTCCCCTTCCGCTTCCTTTCCTCTTTCTCTCCTCTTTCTCTCCCTCTCTCTCCCTCTGTCTCTCTCTCTCTCTCTCCCTCCCTACAGTCGGTACTCGCGGCGGTGGAACCGCCTGTGTCGTCGTAAGTGTCGAGCGGGGGTCAAATCCAGCGTGTTCTATTGGCTGGTGATCTTCCTGGTCTTCCTCAACACTCTAACCATCGCTTCCGAACACCATAAACAGGCTGACTGGCTCACAGAGGCCCAAGGTACTGACACAACAATACCCCCTTCAGAACAGCATAAACAGGCTGACTGGCTCACAGAGTCCCAAGGTACTGACACAGCAATACCACCTTCAGAACAGCATTAACAGGCTGACTGGCTCACAGAGGCCCAAGGTACTGACACATCAACAGCAGCTCAAGTTCCAGTTCATTTTATTTCATTATCTCAGCACCATAGTGTATGTACATTATCTGGTACATATAGTACTATAATAGAATCACTTATCTTAAACAACTCCATAACAGGAGTTTATTTCTCCTGACTGCGACACAGAGTTTGCTACCATTGGCACGTACTGAGTCCCAAGGCACAGAGACAACAAGACAGAATAACAACTGTCACAGAATAACATCATTAATATCAAATATTCTTATTCACATACACGAGTTGAGGGAGCCATGATGGTTCAGAGATATGTTTGGATTACTTCTGAACTGGTGTTATTCTCCTGCTTACACACTGCTCTCCAACTCACATTCTTCCCAGATTTGTTGTTCAATTCTTTGTTGTAATTTCTCCTCCTCTCTCCTCAGAGTATCCAAAATATCTTTATTAAATAATCTCTGTTATTTAGTCTTTCTCCTCCCCTCTCCTCAGAGTATCCAAAATATCTTTATTAAATAATCTCTGTTATTTAGTCTTTCTCCTCCCCTCTCCTCAGAGTATCCAAAATATCTTTATTAAATCATCTCTGTTATTTAGTCTTTCTCCTCCACTCTCCTCAGAGTATCCAAAATATCTTTATTAAATCATCTCTGTTATTTAGTCTTTCTCCTCCCCTCTCCTCAGAGTATCCAAAATATCTTTATTAAATAATCTCTGTTGTTTAGTCTTTCTCCTCTCTCCTCAGAGTATCCAAAATATCTTTATTAAATAATCTCTGTTATTTAGTCTTTCTCCTCCTCTCTCCTCAGAGTATCCAAAATATCTTTATTAAATCATCTCTGTTGTTTAGTCTTTCTCCTCCTCTCTCCTCAGAGTATCCAAAATATCTGTATTAAATCATCTCTGTTGTTTAGTCTTTCTCCTTTCTGTCCTCCTTCTATTCACCTCTCTCCTTTATCCAGTAAGCTGTTGGTTTCTACACCTCACTAATCCTAAAGTAATTGTCCAGTGAAAATCTCACTTTTAAAAGTTAATATTCTGGGCCTCCCGAGTGGCGCAGTGGTCTAAAGCACTGTGTCGTAATGCTAGAGGCGTTACTACAGACACGGGTTGGCCCAGCGTTGGCCCAGCGTTGTCCGGGTTAGGCCGGGGGGGCTGTCCTTGGCTCATCACGCTCTAGCGACTCCTTGTGGCGGGCCGGGTGCCGGCAGGCTGACCCGGTCGCCAGGTGAACGGTGTTTCCTCTGACACATTGGTGCGGCTGGCTTCCGGGTTAAGCTGGCGGGTGTTAAGAAGCGCGGTTTGGCGGGTCATGTTTTCGGAGGACGCATGACTCCCGAGCTGCTGTTCATTAGATCAGTTCATTCCAGTTACCAGCCTCAGAAATAATGAATTGCACCTCAGGTTGCAGCTCACAGAGTTCAAGTAACAGACACATCTCAACATCAACTGTTCAGAGGAGACTGCATGAATCAGGCCTTCATGGTCGAATTGCTGCAAAGAAACCACTACTAAAGGACACCAATAAGAAGAAGAGACCTGCTTGGGCCAAGAAACACGAGCAATGGACATTAGACCGGTGGAAATCTGTCCTTTCGTCTGATTAGTCCAATTTTGAGATTTTTGGTTCCAACCGCCGTGTCTTTGTGAGACGCAGAGTAGGTGAACGGATGATCTCTGCATGTGTGGTTCCCACCGTGAAGCATGGAGGAGGTGTGATGGTGTGGGGGTGCTTTGCTGGTGACACTGTCAGTGATTTATTTATAATTCAAGGCACACTTAACCAGCATGGCTACCACAGCATTCTGCAGCGATACGCCATCCCATCTGGTTTGCGCTTAGTGGGATATAATTTGTTTTTCAACAGGACAATGACCCAACACACCTCCAGGCTGTGTAAGGGCTATTTGACCAAGAAGGAGAGTGATGGAGTGCTGCATTAGATGATCTGGCCTCCACAATCACCTGACCTCAACCCAATTGAGATGGTTTGAGATGAGTTGGACCGCAGAGTAAAGGAAAAACAGCCAACAAGTGTTCAGCATATGTGGGAACTCCTTCAAGACTGTTGGAAAAACATTCCTCATGAAGCTGGTTAAGAGAATGCCAAGCGTGTGCAAAGCTGTCATCAAGGCAAAGGGTGGCTACTTTGAAGAGTCTCAAATATAAAGTATATTTTGTTTTGTTTAACACTTTGTTGGTTACCACATGATTCCATATGTGTTATTTCATAGTTTTGATGTCTTCAATATTATTCTACAATGTAGAAAATAGTAAAAATAAATGAATGAGTAGGTGTGTCCAAACCTTTGAATGGTACCTTATATAAATTATTTATTATTCTGTTAACTCATAGACAAATAATGTTTTTGACTCATCCTATACTCATATTTATAGCTAAAGCATAAATAAACAAATATTTCACCTCAAACTTACTGTATGTCTCAAACAGGCCGTTTCAAAAGTGCATGCTATAGGAGGATGAGCTGGCCAATCAGCGGTCTTACATTAATAATTTTAATGACCGGTATACGCCCACTCCATTCTGTTGTTGGGGTACGCCCACTCCATTCTGTTGTTGGGGTACGCCCACTCAATTCTGTTGTTGGGGTACGCCCACTCCATTCTGTTGTTGGGGTACGCCCACTCCATTCTGTTGTTGGGGTACGCCCACACCATTCTGTTGTTGGGGTACGCCCACACCATTCTGTTGTTGGGGTACGCCCACACCATTCTGTTGTTGGGGTACTCCCACACCATTCTGTTGTTGGGGTACGCCCACACCATTCTGTTGTTGGGGTACGTCCACACCATTCTGTTGTTGGGGTACGCCCACACAATTCCAACACAGAAAAGCTGCTTCATAACGTACGTAGTGACCTTTTCTGGAAGGAAACTATTTCACGAATTCTAGGTCATATTTCATATACATCTTTAAACACTGGACAGTTACTTTAAGTTATATACCCTCACCACCCTCTCTCCCTCTCTCCCTCTCTCTCTCTCTCTCTCTCTCTCTCTCTCTCTCTCTCTCTCTCTCTCTCTCTCTCTCTCCCCCTCTCTCTCTCTCTCTTTCTCCTCAGACATAGCCAACAAGGTCCTGTTGGCATTGTTTACAGGGGAGATGCTGTTAAAGATGTACAGCCTGGGTCTGCAGGCCTACTTCGTGTCTCTGTTCAATCGCTTTGACAGCTTCGTGGTGTGTGGAGGCATCCTGGAGACCATTCTGGTAGAGACCAAGATCATGTCCCCGCTAGGTATCTCTGTGCTGCGCTGCGTACGCCTTCTACGCATCTTCAAAATCACAAGGTATAGTACCACATAACACAGTCACTACATATCTTCAAAATCACAAGGTATAGTACCACATAACACAGTTACTATTACATTGAAACTAAATAAAAGACTTTGTCCCATTCTGTGGGGTACAGACCAGAGCCCTATTCCCTATATAGTGCACACTACTGTTGACCAGAGCCATATTCCCTATATGGTGGACTACTGTTAACCAGAGCCCTATTCCCTATATAGTGCACTACTTTATACCAGAGCCCTATTCCCTATATAGTGCGCTACTTTATACCAGAGCCCTATTCTCTATATAGTGCACTACTGTTGACCAGAGCCCTATTCCCTATATAGTGGACTACTGTTGACCAGAGCCCTATTCCCTATATAGTGGACTACTGTTGACCAGAGCCCTATTCCCTATATAGTGGACTACTGTTAAATAGAGCCCTATTCCCTATATAGTGGACTACTGTTAAATAGAGCCCTATTCCCTATATAGTGGACTACTGTTAAATAGAGCCCTATTCCCTATATAGTGGACTACTGTTAAATAGAGGCCTATTCCCTATATAGTGGACTACTGTTAAACAGAGCCCTATTCCCTATATAGTGCACTACTATTGACCAGACCCCTATTCCCTATATAGTGCACTACTGTTAAATAGAGCCCTATTCCCTATATAGTGCACTACTGTTAAATATAGCCCTATTCCCTATATAGTGCGCTACTGTTGATCTGCTGTGGCTTTGTGAACAATGAAACGTAAAAGGACCTTCCATCTAGCTACAGTCTAGATGTTAACCATTACTAACACGTACAGTTTCCATCAGTCACCATCCAATGGTACTAGTCGCCTCTCTATCACACTATCCATGTTACAATACCGTATGCAGAAGGGAAGGGAAGCCATTTTTGGTTGAGCGGATCCATTTAATTTCACAGTTAATGCGTTTTGAATTGTGGATAATGAAGTGTGCTGTCAGCGTTCACTAAATTCCAATAATATAGTAATGTAGCTTTCAGCTAGTTCTACTGAGGCTATACAGTACATTGGTGCTGCTGGCTGACTCCATCACACAACTGCTCTCTCCATGGCTGTGTCCCAAACGGTACCATATTCCCTATATAGTGCACTACTTTAGACCAGAGGTCAAAGGTCCTCTTTCTTCTTCACTTTAAAGCCACATGTACAACAGGTGCCTCCCTCCCTTCCTCCTGGCTACCACTACTAATCTCAGAGTTTAGTTTAACTCACCCTCCATGTTTACCTTTACCCCTGACCTCTGACCTCTGACCCCTATCCAGAGGACACAAATCATCCTCTACCTCGGGGACATTCCTATGTACGCTTGGACTCTGGAGGACAGAGAGGAGAGGAGGCTAGAGAGGAGGACAGAGAGGAGAGGAGGCTAGAGAGGAGGACAAAGAGGAGAGGAGGCTAGAGAGGAGGACAGAGAGGAGAGGAGGCTAGTTGTCAACAGTGGAGGAGAGAGGAGAGGAGGAGAGAGAGGGGGAGAGAGGAGGAGATAGGGGAGAGAGCAGAGATTGAGAGAAGGGGAGAGAGAGAAGGGAGAGGAGGAGAGAGGGGGAGAGAGAGCTAGGTCAACAGTGGAGTAGAGAGGAGAAAGGAGGAGAAAGAGAGGAGAGGAGAGGAGAAGGAGGGGGGGGTGAGGAGGTATTGGTATTTTATTAGAATCCCATTAGCTGTTGCGACCTCCCTCCAGATCTCTGTTCTCCTACTAATCTCACTGCGACCTCCCTCCAGATCTCTGTTCTCCTACTAATCTCACTGCGACCTCCCTCCAGATCTCTGTTCTCCTACTAATCTCACTGCGACCTCCCTCCAGATCTCTGTTCTCCTACTAATCTCACTGCAACCTCCCTCCAGATCTCTGTTTTCCTACTAATCTCACTGCAACCTCCCTCCAGATCTCTGTTCTCCTACAAATCTCACTGCAACCTCCCTCCAGATCTCTGATCACTACTTTGTTTCCTTTTCTGTCTCCGTTTTCTCCAATCCTAGCCACTCAGCTCCAACCTAGATGGTCATGTGTCGTCGCAATCCTCTCTCTCTCTCTCTCTCTCTCTCTCTCTCTCTCTCTCTCTCTCTCTCTCTCTCTCTCTCTCTCTCTCTCTCTCTCTCTCTCTCTCTCTCTCTCTCTCTCACTACTCTGTCCTCTTCTAATCTATCATTGCTCCCTTCTGCTAAATGCTTCTCCCTCCTGTCTCCTGATTCTGCCTCTTCAATCCTACTCTCCTCCCTTTCCGCATCCTGACTCGCACTGTCCTCCCCTCCTGCTTCGTGGCTGAGTGACTCATTGCGAGCTTACAGAACAGGGCTGCGGGCGGCTGAGCGAAAATGAAGGAAAACTAAACTTCAGGAGGACCTATCATCCTTTCCCTCCCTCCTCTCTACCTCCTCTTCCTCTGTATCTGCTGCTAAAGCCACTTTCTACCACTCTAAATGTCATGTTTCTGCCTCTAACCCTAGGAAACTCTTTTCCACCTTGTCCTCCCTCCTTAATCCTCCACCCCCTCCCTCCTCCCTCTCCGCGGAAAAAAAGGTTTACGACATCCACTGCTCATTCACTCAGCCTATTGAGTCCACTGGTCTCACTCACACAGAACTACCCTACGCCTTGACCTCTTTCTCCCCTCTCTCTCCAGATGACTTCCTGTTGCCCATAAAACTTTTTTAAAATTTTTATCATTGATCTTGGCTTCATAATAAAGTTATCTCTTCTTTTTGTTGAGTTTAGTCACATCATTTCTCAATTTGAAGTAAGTCAGCCAGTCAGATGTGCACCCAGACGTATTATCTCCTTTCATCATATCTCTTTCAACCATGTAGTTTTTCAATCAATCCATGGAGTCCTAACAGTCAGTTTCCTAACAGGTGCGTGTTTATCAATAATTGGAAGAAGCAATTTCATAAATTCATCAAGTGCAGCGTCTGGATGCTCCTCATTAATCACATCAGACCAACAAATATTTTTTTTTGAGAGAAGAGTCACAGCAAAAGCGTTTGTATGATCTCTTATACACTGTTTTAGGCCCAGCTGTTGGAACCTTTTTTAGGGAGTAGATAAGATAGATTGTATACAGTACATTTTTGGGGTTATTACATGATTCCATATGTGTTATTTCATAGTTTTGATATCTTCACTATTATTCTACAATGTAGAAAATAGCAAAAATAAAGAAAAACCTTTGAATGAGTAGGTGTGTCCAAACTTTTGACTGGTACTGTATAATAGCAACAGCTCCCTCATAAGTGTCCCTGTCTCTTCTATAGATGTTATATCCTTGTATTGCTACTGATGTATCATCATAGGAATTATCTAAGTGAGTCTCAGGAATTGCTAATATATGAATGTTATCTGATGTTAGCAAATTATTGATTTCATGAACCTTATTTCTAAGGCTACATATATTAATATGGGCTATTTTCAGCCCTTTCCTGGGTAGCTTCTCAGAGACGAACATAATACGGAAAAGAACAAACAAAGCAAGAGAAAAAAGCATACATTTAGCAGTCCATTAATCAATAAGGTGTGTAAGCGTGTGTGTGTGTGCTGCGGGGTTGAAGCTACGAACCCATAGGCTTGGCTCTCTAATCCCTTCCAGGCGTTTGGGAGTGAGGGTGGACAATGAGCCTGTCATATTGTATATAAGCAATATCCCCAAGCGCTCTGGCAGCTTTCATGCCCAGGATAAGTTATATTCTCTTCTGGAGCACAGCTTCAGGGTAATCTGTGTTGAGAGAGATGTACGTTCCCCTCAAGTTCTTGGCTTTTTCCAGAACCGCTACCTTGTCCTTGAACCTCAAGAACTTGCTGTTATGGAAATGTTGTACTCAATGTTCATAAACTGATCTTCAATTACACAACTCCGTCTGTAACCCAGAATTTGTAAGATACTGGTTGAAATGAAACGGACGGAAGCCCAGTCTACAATGGTCAAGTCAATGTTTATTCAGGAGAATTCTCAATTCACAATGGGAACACAGTCCTTTATATGTACATACAATTTAACTCCACCTCGCTTTAGAGGGGCTGTGGTTTACATATAACATCGTATCACTTCTAACAGCTTTCTGACCGTTTCTAACCGTTTCTCCCCTCCCTGGGTGAAGAAACCGTTTTCCTGTTATTGGTTTCAAAGTTATAAATCGTCTGTCGACAGTTCTCCTGTTCCTCTGTTATCTCAACTCCATCCTGCTTAGGTTGCATAATAGTAACACCATGTCTTAGTCTTTTGAAAAGTTCTAGACCTATTCCCCTAACACCTATTACATATATTTTCAGGATTTAATATTCTTAGTAATTACTTAAACATATTATTTTAAACATATAATCATTTAGTCATTAAGCATAAATCATATGAATTTATTCATAACACTTGCATACTATCGGCCTGGGCCTGGGCCTGGGCCTGTGTGTACGTGTATGTTTGTGTGTGTGTCAGTTTATCAGAAGATCCACAAGTCTCCTAGCCAGTCCCCTGAGAGGACAG
>QNTS01003685.1:6821-18851 GCA_003317085.1 Hucho hucho | reverse complement strand
CCTCTCTCTTCACCTCTCTCTTCACCTCTCTCTTCACCTCCCTCTTCACCTCCCTCTTCACCTCTCTCTTCCTCTCTCTCTTCACCTCTCTCTTCCCCTCTCTCTTCCTCTCTCTTCACCCCTCTCTCCCCCTCTCTCTCTCCCCCTCTCTCTCCCTCTCTCTCTTCACCTCTCTCTCCTCTCCCTCCCTCTCTCCCTCTCTCTCTTCACTCTCTCCTGCTCTCCCTCTCTCTTCACCTCTCTCTCCCTCTCTCTTCACCCCTCTCCCTCTCTCTTCCCCTCTCTCTCCCCTCTCAGACTGTCACAACTCCCCTCTCAGGAGTCTGTCGCTGTCCCAGAGAGGATTCTTATCATTTTACCAAATTAGTCTTATCCTATCAGTGGAAATCAGTGTTACCTGTAATTTGGATACAAATTGAAGCAAGTTAATCAAGTCTGTCATCACATAATTATACGTTATCAGTTGGCCTAAAAACTAAGCCATTTATGATCTGATTTCCACTTAATTACAAAGAAGCTAAAAGAAGGAAAACAAAAGATGCATTAATGATTTGGTTCAGTGTCTGATGTTGTGTAGGTTTTTATTTCTTGTGTTACATGTTGCTCGGTAACCTGGTGAGTTTATTAGTCCAATCAAAATGCCACCTACTGCGTCATCCGGCCGCTTTCGTTGTTTAAACAACAACAGATGGGTTCTTCTGTAGAACAGATACAGTGTCTGTATCCCAAACAGCATCATATTCCCTATATGGTGCACTACTGTTGACCAGAGCCCTATTTCCTATATAGTTCACTACTTTTGACCAGAGCCCTATGAGCCCTGGTGTAAAGTAGTGCAGTATAAAGGGGATAGGATGCCATTTGGGACACAGTCGGAGTAAATACATGGATGGACAGAACAAACCGCCCTCTCATCAGGTTACTAAGCAACTCCTTCATGTTTATTAGAGACTGACGAGCTGACTGGTGCTACGCTGATCTCTCTGCTGCTGCTTCCTGTGGTGCTGATCTCTTTGCGTGTCTATGAGGAGATCGTTTTTCCTGCTTTCTAAGACAAACTGGGATAAGCCATTGATGCAAATCACTCTTGGTCATAAAGGAGACTAAATAACTTTTAATCCTCTGTCAGTCAACAAAGCTAGTTTCTCATATAATTAAGCTCACCGTGTGAAGGTTTTGTGTTCTTATCTTGGCAGGGTAGAAGTACATCAGAGTATGTTGTTTAAGTGGCGCAGCGGTCTAAGGCACTGCATCTCAGTGCAAGAGGCATCACTACAGTCCCTGGTTCAAATCCAGTCCCAATTGGCCCTGCGTGGTCTGGGTTTGGCCGCGGTCGGCCGTCATTGTAAATAAGAACTTGTTCTTAACTGACTGGCCTGGTTAAAGGTCCAATAAAAAGATAGATATATGATAATAGAATGAGTCCTGATTGGTTAGCCTTGGTCTGAAAACCATGAACGTGTCCTATCTATTGACACGTCCCATCTCTCCGAAAGAGACCCAGAGCATTTTGCATCATGTGGTTGTGTCACTCTCTAACTCATGTTACTGACCTTTTCTTTCAACAGCCAGGACCGTCATGATATTAATCAATCCCTTTTTCTATAGGTGCAGAGGACACGTTTAGCCTCATCCTGTCCTAACCAGCTCTCTCATCAGCTGCTGTATACAACACCGACCCTAGCTTTGAAGTGAATTACATGTTATAACAGACGTCAGTTCATTGCAGTTGGGTCGAAGGGAAGCGTACTAAAGGATTTTTACCACTGTGTCTTTCTCCTTTCTGTATATTGTAGGATTTTAAACTACTTTTTTGGGAAAGTGTTAGATTACTGTTAGTGTTTCTGGTATCTAAAGAGTTCTGTCGTCTGGATTCATCTGGATTCATCTCTCACCTTACTAGGCCCTTCAACTCTCCCAGGTCCTATGTAACAACATGCATCTCCTTCCTCAGTGTGTTCAGTCCCTCCCCATTCATCCCACTAAGGCCACTGCATTAACCCTCGTCAAACCACAGTTAAATGAGGTTACCCATTCCTTTGTCACTGACCCACTGGCTGCTTCATTGGGGACGGTCCCACTGATTAAAACTTATCATACTGTGTTAGAATATAATCATCCCTAGTGATAATAGTATAATAACAGTAATAATAATATATAATGGCTAGTGATAATAATAATATAATCATAAAATATAATCCCTTGTGTTAATAATAATATATAATCCCTAGTGTTAATAATAATATATCATCCCTAGTGTTAATAATAATATATAATCCATAGTGATAATAATATAATAACAATAATAATAATATATAATGCCTAGTGATAATAATAATATAATAATAATATCATCCCTAGTGTTAATAATAATATATAATCCCTAGTGATAATAATATAATAACAATAATAATAATATATAATGCGTAGTGATAATAATAATATAATAATAAAATATAATCCCTTGTGTTAATAATAATATATAATCCCTAGTTTTGATAATAAAATATAATCCCTAGTGTTAATAATAATATATAATCCCTAGTGTTAATAATAATATATAATCCCCAGTGATAGCAATATAATAACAATAATAATAATATATAATGCCTAGTGATAATAATAATATAATAATAAAATATAATCCCTCGTGTTAATAATAATATATAATCCCTAGCGTTGATAATAATATATAATCCCTAGTGATAATAATGATAATAATATATAATCCCTAGTGTTAATAATAAAATATAATCCCTAGTGTTAATATAATATAATAATATATCATCCCTAGAGTTGATAATAAAATATATTCCCTAGTGTTAATAATAATATATTAATATATCATCCCTAATGTTAATAATAAAATATAATCCCTAGTGATAATAATAATATAATAATATATAATCCCTAGTGTTAATAATAAAATATAATCCCTAGTGTTAATAATAATATATAATGCCTAGTGACAATAATAATAATAATAAAATATAATCCCTCGTGTTAATAATGATACATGATCCCTAGTGTTAATAATAAAATATAATCCCTAGTGTTAATAATAAAATATAATCCCTAGTGTTAATATAATATAATAATATATCATCCCTAGTGTTAATAATAAAATATAAACCCTAGTGTTAATATAATATAATAACATGTATAATCCCTAGTGTTAATAATAATATAATATAATATAATAATATATCATCCCTAGTCCTAATAACATACTTAGAATAAAATATAATCCCTCGTTTTAATAATAATAATAATATATAATTCCTGGTGTTAATAATGATAATAAAATATAATCCCGAGTGATAATAATAATATAATATAATAATATATAATCCCTAGTGTTAATAATAAAATATAATCCCTAGTGTTAATAATAATATATAATGCCTAGTGACAATAATAATATAATAATAAAATATAATCCCTCATGTTAATAATATAATATAATAATATATCATCCCTAGTCTTAACATAATTAGAATAAAATATAATCCCTCATTTTAATAATAATAATAATAATATATAATTCCTGGTGTTAATAATGATAATAATATATAATCCCTAGTGTTAATAATAATATATAATCCCTAGTGTTAATAATAAAATATCATCCCTAGTGTTAATATAATATAATAAAAATGTATAATCCCTAGTGTTAATAATAATATAATATAATAATATATCATCCCTAGTCTTAATAACATAATTAGAATAAAATATAATCTCTCATTTTAATGATAATAATAATATATAATTCCTGGTGTTAATAATGATAATAATATATAATCCCTAGTGTTAATAATAATATAAAATCCCTAGTGTTAAAAATAATATAATATAATCCCTAGTGTTAAAAATAATATAATATATAATCCCTAGTGTTAATAATAATAATAATAATAATATAATCCCTACTGTTAATAATAATGTAATAATAATATAATATAATAATATATCACCCTAGTCTTAATAACATAATTAGAATAAAATATAATCCCTCATTTTAATGATAATAATAATATATAATTCCTGGTGTTAATAATGATAATAATATATAATCCCTAGTGTTAATAATAATATATAATCCCTAGTGTTAATAATAAAATATAATCCCTAGTGTTAATAATAATATATAATCATTAGTGTTAATAATAATATATTATAATAATATATAATCCCTAGTGTTAATAATAATATATAATCATTAGTGTTAATAATAATATATTATAATAATATATAATCCCTAGTGTTAATAATAATATAAAATCCCTAGTGTTAAAAATAATCTAATATAATCCCTAGTGTTAAAAATAATATAATATATAATCCCTAGTGTTAATAATAATAATAATATAATCCCTACTGTTAATAATAATGTAATAATAATATAATAATAATATATTGGATAAATCAATCTTGCTGTATCACTCTGCTACGCTACTGTACATAGAACACCACCCTTCATTATGACCTCATTTCCTTTCGCACAGGAAGTAGAGTTCCCGGCAGGAAGTAAAAGAGCCAGAAAAAAATGCAATAATGTCTTGTTTAAGCAATAATCTTCTGGCTTGATATAGAATCACATGAATATATTTTACTGAATAGTGTTTACCTTTAACGTTCCATGTTATCAACCCCTGTAAGATTTTATTCTACGCTCTGTTTACAGAACGATGAGCTTTAGTAGTAGTAGGTTACATGCTAACAAGTTGTGGCGTTGGCGTAACTGTACTGTAGGCTACAGCAAGCAAGCAGCATATCGTGACATGAACATTCACTTTTAATATTCACAATAATACATTCACAATAATATTTAATAATTTAATACCAATGATGCATTTTGTTGCTCTATTGGCTTTTAAGATCTAAGAAGATAGTTCCAGAAGAGATGAGCCACCCCCAAACACATTGTTGGAAGAGTTAAGGGTTGAAAGGAAGGCTTTTCCCTATAATAATGCCTGTCTAATTTGCCTCTCTTACCCCCCCTCCTCCTGCACCTCCGCCCATCCTGTGTAGGGTTACTTTAGTGATCCTTGGAATGTTTTTGACTTCCTCATCGTAATTGGCAGCATAATAGACGTCATTCTGAGTGAGATCAACGTAAGTACATCGCCACCCCTCTCTCTCCACTCGCTCTGTCCCTCTCTCTCTTTCTTCTCTTTTCACTTTCCTTCTCTTTCTTTGTGACAATCTTGTCTTCTATACCACCATTCTCTGGTGTCGTTTCTTTCCCCAAAGTCCACCCTCCCTCCCTTCCTCTCCCCTCTTCCTTCCTCCATCATTAATTTCAAGATGGCCGCTTTCATTCGGGGTGTCCAAGGCATCACGCGGTGAAAAAAAAAGGTTCTTCACAGTACATAGAACAACAGTTGAGCGTTCTAGAGTACCGAAAGAGTTCTAGAGTACTGAAAGGGTTCGTTAGGCCTCAGAAGAGAGACCTGGCTCTAAAGCAAGACTATGACATGTCCCAGGGTTTTCACTTTGACTAACAAGACACACTAACTAACCAAAGAAACTCAACTATTCTTTTTTTAAAGGGATTGTTTTGGTTGTGATTTTGTTATTGTTGTTGTTTATTGATGTTGTTTTCCCACCTGGACAAGCATGACTGGTCGCCGCTTCTCCTCTCCATCATCTTGGATTTCGCTCCTTTTATTTCCTCCCGTTTTCAAACTTCAACTGTCATTTAATTTTCAACCAATGTCCTTCCTCCCTCTCTACCTTCCGCTAATCACAAAAGTTCATATATAACTGTTTTCTTTCTTATCTTTCTCCTCCCTCTCTCCTTTTGTTGCTCCTTTTCTTTCCATTTTCTTTTCTTTCTGTTTGTTTTGTTTTGTTTGTTTGTTTGTTTGTTTTTCTTCCACTCGACGCAGCATTATTTTGTTGATGCATGGAACACATTTGATGCCTTAATAGTTGTGGGTAGCGTTGTTGACATAGCGATCACTGAGGTTAACGTAAGTAGCCCACCTTTCAGTCTGCCTGCCTGCCTCTCACTCTCACCTCTGAGCATCAATAGAATGTACACTATTGCATTGTCTCAGCACTTGTTTTGGGTTTGTTTTTTGTACATTTTGTATATTATCATAACAATTGGGGACATGTGAAATCCCCAAGGCATGACTGACACTGTATAGCATGATTGAAAAAAAAGGGTGATATATTCAGGCCTGAAGAAAAAGTAATTGTAAACAATTTGTTTACATAAAGCCATTAGCTTGTATGCAAAACAATGGACATAGGCGTACATTTATTCATGAATATTTACTTGTGAGTGATGTCACCTTTCATGAGAAATTCCTGACCTTGTTCATAATGTAAACAAAAGGTGACTAGAATATAAACAGAAATGTATCTCCTATATTGAGGGGCTCCCGAGTGGCGCAGCGGTCTGAGGCACTGCATCTCAGTGCAAGAAGGTGTAGCTACAGGTCCTGGTTTGTATCCAGGCTGTATCACATCCGGCTGTGATTGGGAGTCCCATAAATAGGGTGGTGCACAATTGGCCCAGCGCCGTCCGGGTTTGGCCGGGGGTAGGCAGTCATTGTAAATAAGAATTTGTTCTTAATTGACTTGCCTAGTTACATTTTAATTTTTTGTCCCTAGATATGCATTTTGAGACATCCCATGATGAGACATGAGAACCATTGAATGAGAATTTACACTCTTAAAGGCAAATGGCATCCAGTACCACCCCAACATCAACACGGGAAAATGATGTGTTTCTATGATAAGTAGTAAAACACGATAGAGGAAGATAGGTGTTTCCAATGACCTCAACAACCAATTAGTTATGCCTACTCATAATTGGTTAAAATCACAGGATGCACAGCGATTATGTCATTGGAAACATTTATTTTCCTCCATGTTTTTTACTACAAAACATAGAAACACACCATTTTCACATACGTTGATGTTGGGGTGGTGCTGGAGAGGATATGAAGTTGAAAAATGTTAAACATTTCCTTTAAAACCAAGCCTACAAGTGAATCCTACAGTAGCTCAATACCTTTTTATACCTGAGTCTATTGCATTACATGGACCTTATGTGAAGCTTATGTGGTCAATTGCTCAATCATATAGCAGCTCAATACTGTCTGAAACTGTGTCAAATTACATTTGATAGATCCATAGTTGATCTGGGCTTTATCTATCTATTGTGTCTGACGGTCAGTTCATAAACCTTTCATCTCTCTGGGACAGCATAGCGGAGTAGCCAGCTTTCCTTTCATAAGTCATGAAAGACACTTCACCCACTCCTCTAGTTTAGATGAGAACAGTCCATGGCTTCAGATCACTAACAAAGGCATGTTTCTAAGAACAGAAATTACTCAAAATGCTACTTTGAGTGTGCTGATTATATTAGTTATGTTATACATGTGTTGTTATTATTGCGTTGTAATTGTGTAGTACTAGTGCTGTATTTGTCTATACAGATAAGTCCTTCCAGAATTTCTTTGAGACTAAATTCAACTATTTCCTTATAGTACCAACTTGTAAGGATTAGTTCTGCTAGTGTCATATAGTTGAGTTGAATACTTAACTCTTTGAGAAGTAGCGATAGTTATAGGCTGAACTGTGGATGACAAGTGTGGTTTTCTTCTCTTTGAAAGTGAAGCTATCTGACCATGAGAGGTTTGACCAAGGTCTTTATGAATGACCAGAATTACCAGTACTTTACCAGTACTTTACCAGTATCTGTCGGCCAGACATATATACCCTCCTCTGCTATACCAGTCACTCACCCTTTACCCTGCACTCAGTTTGGTTTTGCGTTTGGTTTTGCCGTTTCACATTTATTTTGATTTAAACTCCTCGATTAATCTCTAACCTAGGCATGACCCTAGTCTTCTTCTTCTCTGGTAGTCTGATTGATTGACGAGCCTCACTGTTCTTGCGTCGTATTTGCATTGTTTTTAGAAACCCTCTGCGCTTCTACCTCCTGGTAAGGGGAACCTGATAGCCACCAAAATATCAGAAAGACACTCACTGTTTTTGTGTTGTTTAAGTGAGTGTTTATTGGCCTTGATAAAGTGGTCTTATTAGGATAGCGGATTAGATGCCCCCCCCCTCCCCCCTGCCATCCTATTTCCCCAACTCTACTCTACATAGCTACCCCCTCCAGTTATTTTGACCAGAAGGTGCTTCTTAAAACAATTTTCAGTTTAGTTTTTAATTTGACTGTTGATTTCATTTGAGTTTTTTGAATTATTTTTCTGTTGGTTTTATTGTGTTATTGTGTAAAAAAAAAGGGGTTTAGAAGGGTTATGAAAAGAAGTTGCGTTTTGTTGCCATGGTGATGGTGTCTTGCAGGCGATGATGCCACAGCTGCATTTCTCCCTCCCCTCGGAATGCCTCTTCTCTCCTCCATCATGTCTGTCTGAACTCTCTGTCTTCATCTTCTTATGGATGTTTACTTCTATCTTTCCTCTCATTGGTTGATTTGTGGTGCTCTTGCTCACCCTGAAATGCAAGCTGGGTAACCTGGGTCTCTTCACTAACGTTAGACGACTTTAACAAACTAACGTTAACTAACCAAGGTGAACCTACACTCTTAGAAACAAAGGTGCTATCTAGAACCTAAAAGGGTTCTTCAGCTGTCCCTATGGGAGAACCCTTTGAATAACTATTTTTGGTTCCAGGTAGAACCCTTTTAGTTCCAGGTAGAACCCTTTTAGTTCCAGGTAGAACCCTTTTGGGTTCCATGTAGAACCCTTTCTACAGAGGGTTCTACCTGGAATCAGAAAGTGTTCTAACTGGATCCAAAATGAGTTCTCCTATGGGGACAGCTGAAGAACCCATTTGGAACCCTGTTTTCTAAGAGTGTATGTCATCTAGGCATCTAAGAATGATTGGAGTTGTCTTCAGAAACGGTCTGCCAACAGGACCAAGCATCATAACAATAAGAGGGAGGAATTCAATTTAGTTTCAATATACAAAGGTCAGTTAAACTAATTGAATAAAATAAAACCATGTGGAACCATTCTAACCAGCCCTGCTATCACAGATATGAAAGACTAGTATTATACAGAGACCTAGGTTACCTATACAGTTCACTTCAACTGTAATGATTATGTGCAATGTTGAAAAAAAAGTATTTTTTAAAAGTTATTTAAAATGTTAGCTGCTTTGAGGAGTGATTGTTTGACAGTATAATAATCACAGCTCACATCTGCACAGTTGGACTGGAAGTTTTAGTGAAGTGATTGTGTTGTGTTACTCAGACCCACCCCCCCTCACAATACAACATGCAGGATAACACTGCAGGACTATACAACCCAGTACCATCGCGTTTTCAACTTGAAAACAGTTGATGAGCATTTTGACAATGATCCAGTGTAATTTCATTTGTTGAAATGTTTGACAGTAGTTCTGCAGTGGATTTACAGTCCAACATAATTCTAGTGTATTACCCTAAACACATAGAGCGTTCATAACACCTTCTACTGCCCAGATAAACAACCGCCCCAAATCCCCGATCCCCCCCCAACCCAGGGCCTCTACGTGGTCCTCTCACACACACACACACACACACACACACACACACACACACACACACACACACACACACACACACACCCTTAACCTCACACTCTCTCTGAAATCCACCACTTCCCTTTACATTACCCCCTGTCTCTACTACAGAGATTCCACCCAGCCTTCCTTCCGTCATGTGTACCGTGTGGGTCATGCCAGTAGAAAAATAAGGAGTCTCTTCCGTGTAAAACCGCTGATAAAACAGCGCCCCCTGTTGTTCAAACTACTAACTGTACGTGGCCATCTGACTAACTGTATACATCTGGCTGCTGAGTTACAGTCCCACTGACAAACCAAGACCACACATCCTTCAGCCCAGTTTTCACTTAGTCATGCATTGATGTCAATGGGAGGCGGAAGTGAAAAGCAGTCCCTGTCTCATGGCTGCAGTACTGGGGACGGCCAGTTGATGGCTCCCTACCCAGGGACCATGCACAGACCTCCCCTCGTCTTGCTGTCCCCATAATGTTCTGCACTGTATGTAGCTAGACCTGGCAGAAAGACAGAGACAGCTATAGAGCTCCTCTACACACACACACACACACACACACACACACACACACAGATAGACACACACACACACAGAGATAGACACACACACACACACAGTCAAAGATAGAGACACACACACAGTCACAGTCATACGCAAATGACATTCATTCTATTTGCCTCCAGCACTTTGGAGGTAATATTCCACTATGACTTATAAACCCCGTCTGATATTCAGGCCCAGTTAACCCCGACCTCTTTAAGGGGGCTGTATAAAAGCTAGGGAAGCTCTCCCTCATACATGTGCTACAGTATCTCCTAACAGTGGGATCTACTCAGTACAACAACATGCCTCATTCTAACAGGAACGAGGGCTGCCAGCTAGGGTCATTCCTGTCCCACATCTAACGTCTCAGGTGTCTCGTCTTCCCCAAGTCCCTGGGCTATCTCATGGATCCAACACACACACACATACACACACACAATGCTTGGTGCACAATCTTACTGTACACAGCCACCCACACCCCCCCACCGGTCCCAGCAGCAGCAGCAGGGCGGTCTGGGCTACTATAGCTTTCATCTGTCTGTCTTTCTTTAAAGCCAGCTGACTCCTCTACCACCACCACCTCCTCCTCCTCCCAACCCCCCGCGGTAAGAACAATGGTACGGACCCACGGTAACCTCCGTCTCCACCAGCCCTTCGTCCCTCCACCCCCATCACCAGCAGCATGCTAGCTGTGTCAGCGTCACAAAGTGTGTGTGTGTGTGTGTGTGTGTGTGTGTGTGTGTGTGTGTGTGTGTGTGTGTGTGTGTGTGTGTGTGTGTGTGTGTGTGTGTGTGTGTGTGTGTGTGTGTGTGTGTGTGTGTGTGTGTGTGTGTGTGTGTGTGTGTGTGTGTGTGTGTGTGTGTGTGTGTGTGTGTGTGTGTGTGTGTGTGTGTGTGTGTGTGTGTGTAAAAACAGGGGATGCCCGTGGGGTTTTAGACTGTGGCTAAGTCTTCTGTAGTCGCTGTCGTGTTGTCATCGCTCTCAGGCAAAATAAAAAAAAACTGGCCTCGCTCCTCTTCCTCCTCCTCCGTCTCCTCTATTAATGGTGCTCTGTCATTGGTGCAAGCCATGGTCACGCAGTCATCTACTTTTCTTTCTTTCTTTATCTCTATCAGTCGTTCTTTCTCTCTCTCTCTGTGTGGCACAGTTGCTCCCCCTACTGTCCTCCTGTGGTTTTACCTCCTTGACTTAAACACAGAGCTGGTGGCTCTATGAGGAATAATACCTAATAACCAATGGTTCAATGCATTGTCCTGTTCTTGTTGTTGTTCAGTCTGGTGAAGGTTGTGGAACTAGTTTCTACTGTGTAAAAGTTGTGTGTTGTAGTGTTTTGTAGTTGTTGTCTCTATTTGGTGGAAGATGTTTGATTTGTCAATGTGTATTGTGTAGTTAATGTCAGTTGGTTGTTTTGTCAAGTTGTGGCTTAGCTTATGAATTCTTAAGGGCCTCCCAAGGTACTCTAGGTAATCAAATGTTGTCCGAACTTAAATTGAAAGGAACTTTTTGCCTATAGAGGATTGTGTAAATATTTCATAGCCTAGTTTTTGTTTGGGGGCTTTGAAATATTAATGCGACCATGAAAAGCTTTGATAGTTTTCCTCTGCTGGAGAGCAGGAAGTGTAAAGCATTGTATCTGTTAGTTGTATTCCCGTTTCTCATAAAGCCACCAGATGATGCCCGATTCTCTCCTAAACTATTTTGTAGGTTGTTTTTGATGGGATGATTTGAAGGACTCAACAGTGATTGACTTATTAACTTTGTGTGTGTGTGTGTGTCTGTGTATGTGTTTGTATCTGCAACTACGTGTGGGTGTGCACTTGCATACGGATGATTGTGTGTGTCTGTTCATGTCTGTGTGTGTGTCTGTTCATGTCTGTGTGTGTGTCTGTTCATGTCTGTGTGTGTGTCTGTTCATGTCTGTGTGTGTCTGTTCATGT
>QNTS01003684.1:112040-123197 GCA_003317085.1 Hucho hucho | reverse complement strand
GGGAATAGGTTGCCATTTCATACACAGTTCATGAGAAACAGCATCTGGTGTTATCAGACCTGGGTTCAAATACTATTCAAAAACATTTTAAATCTTTATCTGGGCTTGATTGAACTTGCCTGGCTCAATGGAATCAATAGAATAGTCACAACAGTTCCAACATCGGGCACACCAGGAAGGCTAAAGGAAACATTAAAAGTATCTGAAAGATATCGAATACTATTTGCACCCAAGTCTGATGTATTAGCAGCCACCGTCCATAACCTAGTGAATCTATGCTAAGCTAAGCTAAATAAAAGGGACCTGGGTAAGGGAAACAAGTTATCACTAAAAGCATGATAAAAAGTTTAAACCTGTAAACAGCAGCATTCATCTAGACCTGTGGTTTATGTTAAGGCTTTACTTAAACTCTCCCACGTATTGCATGTACTGTAGACACACAATACACAGGTAGGTGTTTGTGTGTGTGGTGTGTGTGGTGTTTGGGTCCACTGGGTCAATATAACATCTTTCATGCAGGAAAGTGGAGCTAGGTCTATGCTGAGAGGAATATACTGGTGCGTTGGCTTCCAAGCTGTATTTTCAGCAATAGCAGCTTATACTAATCTAAAGATCCAGTACATATAATGTAAAACACCTCATGCGTTATCTATAAGACTTTACTCACAAAGACGAACATCAATTCTGAAATTCACGGAGGGATTCAGAGCACATTCAACACGCAGTTACTATAGATATAGGTTCTGGTTATACAATGTTCACTGCCAAGGTTATTTACCTTGAAGGAGACGCACTGCTGTTTCCAAGGCTTCTTCTGTTATATGCAGACTGTATGTTAATCAGCATTTAACAGAAGAAGCCCTGAAAACAGCATTGCATCTCCTTCCAGGTAAATTGACTTGATGAAGTCGACTGCAAAATGCGTTGTTCGTTGCGTTTGTAATGAAATGCAATCGATAAAAGTATAAATCAAAATTTGATCAATCAAAATTAAATCATTCAAGGTTAGTCATTGTTTTTGTATTGCAGTCCACAATATACCATTACTCCAGCTAAATACAGCATCTCCTCTCAGTTATCTCATCTTTCCATAATCCACGGAGGGCAGATATCCACACCCATAGAGATCCTATTAAAGTTCCGGAATGGGTAAAAAACAGCAGTCATACTGGTCAGGGAGAAATCAAAATCTAATTAGAATGAATGGCAGTAGAAGCATAATCCTGATTTTACTGAAGGAGGAAAATAAAAGTAAGGCATGTGATGTATCAGAAATTGGGTAATATAATTGTTGTCAACCAAAAATATTGACATGTAATTAATTATATGGGTTTTATACACATTTTCTGTATAAATAGACTCTAAACCACAGAAGGCTGCTGAGGGGAGAACGGCTCATAATAATGGCTGGAATGGAGCAAATGGAATGGCATAAAACACCTGGAGACCATGTGTTTGATGTATTTGATACCATTCCACTGACTCCGCTCCAGTCATTACCATGAGCCCGTTCTTCCCAATTGAGGTGCCACCAACCTCCTGAGCTCTAAACTATGTAACATTGTGTTTTCTTGGATAGCTGTGAGTGCTATTATATGATCGAATATCACTACTAGTTGCATTTACAACATGTCTACGTCCTATCATCTACTGATTTGAGCCAGTGTCTGGCTGTCGATTGACTATATTGTTTGAATGGAATGTTGGCATATACTCCGAGTCGATATTCAAGTTATAAGGAATTCCCCTCGACCACAAATTTGGAAAAACAAACATTCTTTCCCATTGACCCCCATTGTAAAGAGCCAACTTTGTTCTACAGAAATAACAAAAGATGCTGAAGAGCTGCTGTGTTGTTCAATGTATATGTAACCAGGTCCAAAATCCCAACCCACAGTTCGCAATGTTCCCCTTAGGGAAATAGAGCCTGCGAGAAGAGCCCTGTGGCTTCAGGCCATTGGCGTGGGAAATGTGGGGACGCAGTGTCCAAGTAGGCTACACATAGCTATGTTGTGGAAAACATTTAATCACAGGCAAGACATTTAACTAATTTAGTATAGTCTGTTTGTAACTCAAATCACTACTTGTAGCTGTATAAACTGAGTGCACAAAACATTTGGAACACCTTACTACAATTGAGTTGCACCCCCCTCCTTTAGCTCTCACAACACAAGGTGACTCTACAAGGTGTCAAAAGCGTTCCACAGGGATGCTGGCCCATGTTGACTCCAATGCTTCCCCTGGGGCGGCAGGGTAGCCTAGTGGTTAGAGCGTTGGACTAATAACTGAAAGGTTGCAAGTTCAATTCCCCGAGCTGACAATCTGTTGTTCTACCCCTGAACAGGCAGTTAACCCACTGTTCCTAGGCCGTCATTTAAAATAAGAATTTGTTCTTAACTGACTTGCCAATAAAATAAAAGTTGTGTCAAGTTGGCTAGATGTCCTTTGGGTGGTGGTACACACTGGGAACTGTTGAGTGTTAACTTTCCAGCGTTGCAGTTCTTGACACACTCAAACTGGTGTGCCTGGCACCTACTACCATACCCCGTTCAAAGGCACTTAAATATTTTGGCTTGCCCATACACCCTCTGAATTGCACACATAACAAAGCATGTCTCGATTGTCTCAAGGCTTAAACATCCTTATTTAACCTGTTTCCTCCCCTTCATCTACACTGATTCAAGTGGATTTAACAAGAGACATCAATAAGGGATCGTAGCTTTCACCTGGTCAGTCTGTCCTGGAAAGAGCAGGTGTTCCTAATGTTTAGTTCACTCAGTCTAGTCCATTTGTTTTGTTGGTTGTGGCTAGCTTAATGTTCCGGTCAGTAGCTAACTAGCACTCACTCACGTGGCTGCTAGCGGCGTCAGGGAAGCCCTACAATAATATTTTTTTCTAAGTAGTGGGAACGCTCAGGAGCAGGCAATGTTGAAAAGTAATTGTTAGACATGTTGTATTTTTCTTAAATGTAGTTTTGTAATTGACTAAAACAAGCAGACAACAAGACAACTTTCTATCTAAAATCAACTGGGAGTATTGATGGTAAATTTGAAAAATGTATGGAATCATTCCTCTTAAACTGGCTGGCTAGCTAGCTAAAAAACATACAGTGCAGATCAATTCTTCAAATTCATTATTTTACACAAAGTCTTATCACAGCACTGGCAAACCATGGTTGACCAACTCCCTGACCAACATGTCTGACCTTTATCCCATCACATGACCATTCTAGTATTCGAATTCCTAATGCTATGCCCACACACCCCACCTCCCTCTCCCCCTGGCCTGATGGGGTATCTGGGTGTTGAGTGTGAAGGTGACAGAGTCTGTTGGAATGCCCTCATGTAGCCACCAGCACCACAGAATCCTAAACACACACACACACACACACAGAGACACAGAATTCCTGGCCTGCCAACACAAGCCACAGTGTGCACCTGTATTAAACACTACTACGTGACAGAAAGGACTTCTCTCACGATCCATTCACAGTTCCATTCAGAAATCTGCACATTTTCCCACAATGTGAATGTCCTCCTGAAGAATCGTGTTAGCTCCCTCCCTGAGATATTGCCTAGGCTTAGCTCAGTAGTTCAACATAGTCTTGAGTCACACAGACAATACCCACCAAAAAAGGGATAGATGTAAACTCATTGAAAATGTGTAGTGATGCTGGGATTCTTCCTGAAGATAAAAGAAAGATAGCCTATTGTCTACAGAGAGACAGACAACCAACAAATCTAGGCCCGTATTCGAAAAGCCCCAGCACAAGGTGCACCTGTGTAATGATCATGCTGTTAATCAGCTTCTTGATATGCCACACCTGTCAGGGGGATGGATTATCTTAGCAAAGGCGAAATGCTCATTAACAGGGATGTAAACAAATTTGTGCACAGAATTTGAGAAAAATAAGGTTTTTGTGCATATGGAACATTTCTGTGATCTTTTATTTCAGATCAAGAAACATGGGACCAACACTTTATGTGTTGCATTTATATTTTAGTTCAGTTAAGATTCAGTGGTTGTAAAAATGGGGAAAGGTCTGTCCATAATAAACAGAGATGCAGTTTTTTTTTTTTGACAGCACACTCCAAAAAGCAAGTTCTGCAGGCTGTAGTTTTGTCTTATCTTGATTATTGTCCAGTCATTTGGTCAAGTGCTGCAAAGTAGGACATAGTTAAGCTGCAGCTGGCCCAGAACAGAGTGGCATGATTGGCTCTTCATTGTAATCAGAGGGCTAATATTAAAACTATGCATGCCAGTCTCTCTTGGCTAAGAGTTGAGGAGAGACTAATTGCATCACTTCTTCTTTGTTTAAGAAACATTTGTGTGTTCAAAATTCTAAATTATTTGTATAGTCAACTTAAACACAGCTCTGACACACACACTTACCCCACCAGACATGCCACCAGGGGTCTTTTCACAGTTCCCAGGACCAGAACAAATTTAAGGAAACATACAGTATTATATAGAGCCATTATTGTATGGAATTCTCTTCCATCTCATATTGCTCAAATGAACAGAAAACCTGGTTTCAAAAAACAGAAATAGCTCCTCTCCCCTATTTGACCTAGACAGTTTGTATATGTGTTGATATGTAGGCTTTGTGACAGTTGATGTAGTTCTGTTCTTGATCTGTTCTTGTCTATTAATGTTCTGTATTGTGTCATGTTTCATGGTTTGTGTGGACCACAGGAAGAGTAGCTGCTGATTTCACAACAGCCAACGGGGTTCATAATAAAATACCAATTACACGTCTCCTATTATTGACTGATAGGACTATTAAAGACATGTCTCCTATTATTGAATGATAGGTCTATTAAAGACATCTCCTATTACTGACTGATAGAACTATTAAAGACACATATTGTTGACTGATAGGACAATTAAAGACAGATCTCCTATTACTGACTGATAGGACTATTAAAGACACGTCTCCTATTATTGACTGATAGGACTATTAAAGACACATCTCTTATATTTGACTGATAGGACATTTAAAGATACATCTATTATTGACTGATAGGTCTATTAAAGACACATCTATTGTTTACTGATAGGACTATTAAAGACACATCTGTTATTGACTGATAGGACTATTAAAGACACATCTCCTATTATTGACTGATAGGACTATTAAAGACATCTATTATTGACTGATAGGACTATTAAAGACAAAAGTATTATTGACTGGTAGGACTATTAAAGACACATCTCCTATTATTGACTGATAGGACTATTAAAGACACATCTCTTATATTTGACTGATAGGACATTTAAAGATACATCTATTATTGACTGATAGGTCTATTAAAGACACATTATTGTTTACTGACAGGACTATTAAAGACACATCTCCTATTATTGACTGATAGGACTATTAAAGACACGTCTCCTGTTATTGACTTATAGAACTATTAAAGAGACACATCTATTGACTGAGATAACTATTAAAGACATCTATTATTGACTGACAGGACTATTAAAGACACAACTATTATTGACTGATAGGACTATTAAAGACACATCTATTATTGACTGATAGGACTATTAAAGACAAATCTCCTATTATTGACTGATATAAATATTAAAGACACATCTATTATTGACTGATATAAATATTAAAGACACGTCTATTATTGACTGATATGACTATAAAATACATATTATTGACTGATAGGACATTTAAAGACAAATCTCCTATTACTGACTGATAGGACTATTAAAGAAACATCTATTACTGACTGATATGACTTAGACACGTCTCCTATTATTGACTGATAGGACTATTAAAGAAACATCTATTACTGACTGATATGACTTAAAGACACGTCTCCTATTATTGACTGATAGGACTATTAAAGACATCTATTATTGACTGATAGGACTATTAAAGATACATATCCTATATTTGACTGATAGGTCTATTAAAGACATCTATTATTGACTGATAGGACTATTAAAGACACAACTATCGTTTGCGGATAGGACTATTAAAGACACGTCTCCTATTATTGAGTGATAGGACAAATAAAGACATCTGTTACTGACTAATAGGACTATTAAAGACATCTATTATTGACTGATAGAACTATTAAAGACATCTATTATTGACTGATAGGACTATTAAAGACACATCTATTATTGACTGATAGGTCTATTAAAGACACAACTATCGATTGCGGATAGGACTATTAAAGACACATCTCCTATTATTGAGTGATAGGACAAATAAAGACACATCTCCTATTGACAGAGAACTATTAAAGACATCTATTATTGACTGATAGGTCTATTAAAGACACAACTATCGATTGCGGATAGGACTATTAAAGACACATCTCCTATTATTGACTGATAGGACTTTTAAAGACACATCTCCTATTATTGACTGATAGATCTATTAAAGACATCTATTATTGACTGATTTATGTATTTTATTTATTTGACCTTTATTTAACCAGGTAGGCACGTTGAGGACAAGTTCTCATTTACAACTGCGACCTGGCCAAGATAAAGCAAAGCAGTTCAACACATACAACAACACAGAGTTCCACAAGGAGTAAAGCAAACATACAGTCAATAATACAGTAGAAAAACAAATCTATATACAATGTGTGCAAATGAGGTAAGATAAGGAAGGTAAGGCAAGAAATAGGCCATGGTGGCAAAGTATTTACAATATAGCATTTAAACATTGGAATGGTAGATGTGCAGTAGATGAATGTGCAATGCAGAAAGACGGGAGCAAGATAAATAAATAAATACGGTAGGGGATGAGGTAGTTGGTTGGGCTATTTACAGATGGGCTAAATACAGGTGCAGGCGTCTGTGAGCTGCTCTGACAGCTGGTGCTTAAAGCTGGTGAGGGAGATAAGTGTCTCCAGTTTCAGAGATTTTTGTAGTTCATCCAGTCATTGGCAGCAGAGAACTGGAAGGAAAGGCGGCCAAAGGAGGAATTGGCTTTGGGGGTGACCAGTGAGATATACCTGCTGGAGCGTGTGCTACGGGTGGGTGCTGCTATGGTGACTAGCGAGCTGAGATAAGGCGGGGCTTTACCTAGTAGGGACTTGTAGATGACCTGGAGCCAGTGGATTTGGCGACGAGTGTGAAGCGAGGGCCAGCCAACAAGAGCGTACAGGTCGCAATGGTGGGTAGTACAGTGAGGGAAGAAAGTATTTGATCCCCTGCTGATTTTGTACGTTTGCCCACTGACAAAGAAATGATCAGTCTATAATTTTAATAGTAGATTTATTTGAACAGTGAGAGACAGAATAACAACAAAAAAATCCAGAAAAACGCATGTGAAAAATGTTATAAATTGATTTGCATTTTGGGTCAAGCGTGTCTCCCCCTTTGAAGAGGGGGATGACCGCAGCTGCTTTCCAGTCTTTGGGAATCTCAGACGACACGAAAGAGAGGTTGAACGGGCTAGTAATAGGGGTTGCAACAATTTCGGCAGATAATTTAAAAAAGAAAGGGTCCAAATTGTCTAGCCCGGCTGATTTGTAGGGGTCCAGATTTTGCAGCTCTTTCATAACATCAGCTAACTGGATTTGGGAGAAGGAGAAATGGGGGAGGCTTCGGCGAGTTCCTGAAGGTGGTGCAGGGCTGTTGACCGAGGTAGGGGTAGCCAGGTGGAAAGCATGGCCAGCTTTAGACAAATGATTATTGAAATTCACTGATAGGACTATTAAAGACACATCTCCTATTATTGACTGATAGGACTGCTAAAGACACATCTCCTATTAATGACTGATAGAACTGTTAAAGACACATCTCCTATTATTGACTGATAGGACAATTAAAGACACATCTATTATTGAGACAAAACAACCCCCTTCTTGTCACCCCGTTCTCCCTCATATCCTAATTGTCCCCATCACACACACACAAAACAGATTCGCACACAGATTCACACACTCACACGCGCGCTCACGCACACACACAAATAAAGCAACATCTCACGGCACAACGCCACGTCCCTATTTGACCTAGATATTTTGTGTGTTGTATTTTTTTGTGTAGGCTATATGTGCCGTTTTTAAGTGTATGTAGTTCTGTCCTTGAGCTGTTCTTGTCTATTAATGTTCTGTATTATGTCATGTTTCACTCACACTCACACACACCCCAATCACCCTGGTTCCCATGTGGTTACTGAGGAGGATGCTCACTGACCCCTACACTCGTTGAGTCCCTCTCCAGGATCCTGTCCCACACCCCCCACCTAGACCCTTAGTTGTCCTCCATTCTCCACCCCCACCCCCAGTGATCCCATCCCTCCCTTCCCATGCTCCCATTCCTCACCCATCCTCCCATCCCCTAGTCACCCCTCCCTCACCCATCCTCCCACCCCCCAGTCACCCCATCTCTCCCTCACCTATCCTCCCATCCCCCAGTCACCCCTCCCTCACCCATCCTCCCATCCCCCAAACCCATGACACTCTCCCTCTCACTGACCTCAGCTCCTCTCTCAGTTAGTGACTGGGTAGCCATTCCTTGTGTGACTCAGACAGATAGGCTTGAAGGCTCCCCATATCATTATTTCAGTGGCGGCTTGTCGGCTACCCTCCGCTGTGACTCACATCTGATCTCACACAGAAGCTGTTTTTAACAAGCTTATCCTTCCACTTTATGTGACACATATGACTATGATGACACATACTATGTCTACTTCTAGCCTGGTCCTAGATCTGTTTGTGCTGCCTTGCCAACTCCTATGGTCACGGTCACACTAAACAATGACCATAGGAGTTGTCAAGACAGCACAAACAGATCTGGGACTAGCCTATATTTCCACCAAAAGGGAGATGGAATGCCAACTGGAGAGAGAGAGCCACACATCTTCTGTTGACTTTGACAGGCTATTGTTTAGACAAGCAAGTGGGGCACAGTCTACAGACATTGTGTAATCAAAACATGAAGAAAATCAGCTTATCCACAAAGAAACTCTCGTGAGAAAAAGTTATTCCTATATTCTGATTAATGGTAATTCATTACTTTATTTGAAGATAATCACATAAGAGAAGGCGACTTGAAGTGCAGATAAATCCTTCATTCATTCATTAATTTGTTCATTCATTCCATTTAGGAGTTAGTTGTTACTCCTCCGCAGTGTGTCTCCCACAAACTCAGAATGAGACCCTGTCCCGATGCTGATACCCTGGAGGCTGATACCCTGATACCCTGGAGGCTGATACCCTGGAGGCTGGTACCCTGATACCCTGGAGGCTGATACCCTGGAGGCTGATACCCTGATACCCTGGAGGCTGATACCCTGGAGGCTGGTACCCTGGAGGCTGGTACCCTGATACCCTGGAGGCTGGTACCCTGGAGGCTGATACCCTGATACCCTGGAGGCTGATACCCTGATACCCTGGAGGCTGGTACCCTGGAGGCTGGCACCCTGGAGGCTGGCACCCTGATACCCTGGAGGCTGATACCCTGGAGGCTGATACCCTGGAGGCTCTGCCCATGACGGGAGGCTCGGCCCATGACGGGAGGCTCTGGCCATGACGGGAGGCTCTGGCCATGACGGGAGGCTCTGCCAAGCCCTTTACTATGACCTAAGCACTCTCCCTGTGTGGAAGTTGTCCTTAGCAACAGATCTGGGATTAGGTAACCCATCCTAAACTCAACCAGCGGCGTGTCCAGGGGGTGGCCCAGGGTGGCCATGGCCTTCCTGAAATCTGATTGTCTACCCCAGTGGCCCTGCAGAAATTGTGAGATCTGAAAGGCCGTCTCTGAAAATGTTGATCATTTTGACCAATACCCGCACCGACAGCAAGACTCAATCTCACCGGAGAAAGCATCATAACAAGCACAATAGCGCCCCTCTGTCTTAGTATCTGTAGCCCATGTATCTGGTGCTGTCTGGCCAAAAAGAGCATGACGTATTATTTTTGGCCAGACAGCAAGTTTGTCTCGCTCGGATGCTTTCTCTGGTGAAATAGATTCAGCCTTTTCTGAATTGAAGAACAATTATGAAAAACGCATAGACTCGAATGACAAATCACGTTTGTTTCTCTTTTTTATTGTAATTTTTTTGGGGGGGAAAGACTAAAATAGAGACCCACCAAATGTCACGGTATAATTCACACTGGATGGCACATTCAAGTGAATGTACTGCTGTATGCGAATAACCTTATATAAAATCCTGACCTTGACTGCAAACACTGTAACAAGACTTTTGGAATTGATTCATGATTTATTTGAACAGGAAAATGCACCAAACCTAAGGTGAAGCATTTAATGTGGTAAAACATCGATTAAGGTTCAAAACGTTATGGCCCCCCTAAACTGGGTCTGCGCCCCATCTTGGCCAAGCCATTGACCTAAACCATTAGGGTAAGGAACCATAAGACTGACCTTAGTTCAGTGTGTAGGGGAAACTGAACTCAACACACTGAACTGAAACAGAGGGCTACAACAACTGTGTAAACTGGGGACAGGAGGGTCATTCTGTATGGCTTTACAGCTATATGACTTCATAATGGTCTACGGAGCAGTCAGGGAGTCCAAGAGCTTCTTTTGACAGATTTCAGAAAAGGGTGTTTTCCCAGTTGATTGTTTTTCTGTTTTCCTGATAGGAGAGCAACAGCTGAGACGACAGTGGTCTGACTAATCAAACCTTTAAGTACATGTCTAATGCCCACCTTGGAGAGTACTGGAATGGACAGGGGAGAGAGAGAGAGAGAGAGAGAGAGAGAGAGAGAGAGAGAGAGAGAGAGAGAGAGAGAGAGAGAGAGATGGGGGCAGATGGGGGCAGATAAAGACAGTGACAGCTGCAATACAATACCAGTTGAATAACTATCCAGTGAGTGCATGATCCATGGATTTTAGTCATAATGGACGTTTTCATGCTTGAGATGATTCACATATAGACTCAATGCATCTAGGGTTTCACTGATCATGTCTTTCCATTAGTATCCCATCATTGCACTGTCTGCAGCCCTGGACTACGTAAACTCAAGAACACTCTATACATTCACAATATGTAGCCAGAAACAATGGACCTGCTAAAGGTTGAAATTAACAAAAGTATGAGAAAACAAACATATTCCAACTCTATTGATGTTCCTTATGGCAGAACAGAATAGAATATAATCTAGTAGAATCTTATAGAACAGAATATAATCTAATAGAACAGAACGGAAT